>QLPD01008353.1:2691-26801 GCA_003314085.1 Hymenopellis raphanipes
AAATCGTCACCGAGCGCCTACTACGAAAAAGTGCTGTAGCGTATGCGCAGGGGTTGGCCCTGACCATTTGTCTGCTGGTCTTGTTCCATCCGCATCCATCCGCACGTCGTAGTGAGGAGATACGCCATTAGAAACTTCATTCCCAGAGCAGCAAAGAAACGGCAGGGACTAGGAACCATCTAGTAGAGACGCGACACGAGACTGACCAGATTATGAGATGTAGTAATAAGGGAGCGATGTAGTAGGGTTGAGTGGCAAGATGATACAACGCGTGTGTAAACGCCTACTCGTGTAATGTTAAAGGACGTTACAGAATAACTTAGCTATGCACAGACCTTTGTTGCCGTATGCAGGGCTACAAAGTTGGCCTTGAGGATCCTCATGGCTAAGGATTCGTTGCTATAATCCCCTTCCTCCATCAACCAAGCCACCATGTCATTCTTAAATGCACCGGGTGAAATCAAGTTGAATGAATACATTTCAAAAACATAAGACTCACTATGGGTGTCCTTATAGGACAAAAATAAATCCCGCTTTCGAACGGTCATTCTCGTTTTCGGAATTCGGTTTCGAAGTCGGTGCGGCATATTTCGGCAGTGATCACAGGCCAAACTCGGTTTCAACACGACATACAGTGCCTTGCAAAGCAATGTGCACTCTCCACAGTTTCTTCCGCTTAGGATTTCTGCTTAGGGTAGCGTGGACCCTGTACATATTTCCTAATTAGTGAACGAAATCTTGCTCAGATCTTGTCTCCATTCTCGTGCGCCTACGCTAGAGCACATCAAATTGGTGGCAAACGAACACTATGATAACATACATGATTTCTTAAAAAGAAACCACCCTTCTAGAGTGGACATGGTCGCGTCAACGGTTTGTGGAACGGACCGAACAAGATTTTGTTTACTAATTAGGACATATGTACAGGGTCCGACACCCAACCCTAAGCAGAAATCCTAAGCCGAACAAACTGTGGAGAGTGCACATTGCTTTGCAAGGCACTGTATTCTCAGTTTCGTATGTTCGCGTCTTGCATCGACTGGTTCCTACTTTTTCATTCTACTGAGACGGGTAGACCAACCCTTAATCAGTGGGCGGGGCCGTGACACATGCGCCCTCGTGACCCGCTACCGTCACACAGCGTGCAGTGTGCACGACTTCTTTGGCGCAACTTGCCATGTACTCCTGCTGTTCTCTCATGCGATATTCAACAGATGAGATAACTCTCTACATATGTCTACTCATTTTAGAAGGACATTGAAGTGCTGGAGGAGTGGACTGTGGCACACTGGCTTCGCGTCGGAGTAAATTGCTTTTATCACTATCGGAGCGTGTCTCGAGCGATGTGCTCAGTATCTCTGGCACCCCGAAATTCCTGTTGTTGCAGAACTCACCTCTCCTTGCCACGAGGAAATGAGACGAGATGTATGTACTTACGACGAATCGCAATGACCCGCGCACATCTAGTATCTCCTCAATGGTGAGAACCTTAAGAACCTTGTCGACGGTTACAATCTCTTCCTTCTTTGCTTTGTCTGCGAGCGAGCAGTGAGACTGTTGCTGCCCAAGCTGCAACTGCTTTTCTTTCTCAACCCACTCAATGTCCTTGAACTGCAGTCTTGTCTGGATGATGCTTATATCACGGGCGGGGTTCACGTCGCCCTCTACCTGGGTGACTTCCATGTCCTTGAAAATGCGAACAACTGGGAAGATTCCGTCGACGGCGTGGACATGGGACAAGAACGCGTTTCCGAGACCGCCACCGGTGGACATGAGCTCCGAGGCCAGGAAAGTCTATGCTGTCAAGGAAGGCAGGGGTTTAGGTGGCGGGTTTGCATGTTTCACGATAGAGACATTTCAGGTGTTCATCTGGGACGGGGATACGCGTTTCCTACAAAGTTCAAAGGATATGAAATGAGGCGAGTATGGATACATGACAACTTAAAGGTAAACCTGTTCATAAAAGGGTTTATCAAATAAACTCCATTTTCCCAAGAGCTTACTCCTCGATGACGATCAAGATGCCGACCGCAGTGCACGATGAGAAGAAAAACGGAGTCAAGGTAGTCTGGCGGTCACATCTGAATTAGGCAATCGTCGGCTGCGTCCCGCGCACCTAACCCGAGGTTATGTGATCGGCCACGAGTCGGCCCGATCACTCCGAAAACGAAACTCAAAACTTAGCCGTCATTTCGAAAGTCAAACTTGAGAATTTGCCCCTCGCAAGTGAATGTTCCAATGATAGTCGGGCTATATTTTTGTCCAACAAGGACACCAAAAACTCACAGGTAGGTTTTCTTGAGCTTCTTTGTTGCATCTTCGCATTCTAGGAGTGGTTCTAACTGGGCAAGAATTCGATGATAACCAATTGCAATCTGAAGACACGTTCCAACGGGACTGAAGGACCCGTAAGCCTATTCTCAGTAAGAACTTACTGTCAACGGCTTCCAATCTGGACGTTTTCAGTGGAATTCACCTACGCAGACAGATACTCACCCTTATTACCACACGCGTCCTCTATCTCTTGTTTAATCGCATGCACTATCTCATCCAGCATGACGGGTACGCTCATAGTCGAGTGAATTGCAGATATATGGTAGACCTCCTCTACAAGCTGTGGGCCGACAATGTGTAGAAGTTATAAGAGCTGGCGACGGACGGCAGAGGTTGGTGCAAGGCGATCCCACTTTAGATTCATACCTCTTCAGCGGCTGTCTCTATTGACATGACTCGTTGGTCCGGAAGTCGTTCGTCACCGACGTCGGGTATGAGTGCCAAACATTCATGGAGGCCAGCTGTAGTATTGGTCGCTAGCATATGATAATCAATGGATGAATGAAAAACTGAAATACGTCGACTGACATGCTTTCCCACAGCTCGCTCATGCATGGTGATTATCATTGAAAGAACGACCGCGACACTAAAGCCATTGCAGAGGTGAGAACGGATAGCTAGCATCGGAGAACAGAAGAAGCGCTGGTTCCACCAGGTGAGATCACTATTCGAAGGGCCGTTCCATCAATTCCGTTATACCGACTATCCGGCATCGCATATTGACCAGGTGCGGTGTACCCTCATCTCCGTCAAAATGATACTTCGTGCTCAGAAAAGGGTTGCCACGAAATTGTCAGTCAAGACTCAGAGTCGGCGTCTTCATGATCATGTGACTGTGGGAACTTGAAGGGTAAAGGCTAAAGCTGAGAGGCTCGTCCTCAGTCATGAGCCTGTTGTCTCCATCTGCTCGCTGACTCTCAAGCGCCAGCTGGGGCCAAGATCATATAAAGGTCCGGAAACACCGAAGCGTACAGAATTCACATCTTTTATCATGATCATCAGAAGTTGTTGTCGCGAAGTCGAACAGTTTCTGTTCGGAGAAGTCCTGTGATACACATTAGACGCGCGCCTGCGCCACAAAACACTGTTCCCCGTGAAGTGGTCGTCAGGCTACCAGATGCGTCATTACAGGCTGCAGCGATCCAATCAACCCATCGTCTATCTGAGTGGTCGAACTATTCTTCATCAACTCTGATTTTGAAGTCCAACGATGGATCAAGAGCTTATGAAAGGTCCGGGATCATGGACTAGCCGCCTATTGAAATAGGACCCGTCTTGGCAGTTTTGCGATGCAGCTCTTCTGCCCAACTCAGATATGAACGGGCACTCGACAAACTCATCTACGCTCATTCAAGACGGTTCGTAACTGTTTTACTCAATTACTGTCCTTATATTAAACCGTGTTCTAGACGAGGAGACTGGGACTCTTCCTTTTATCATCTTCGACATTCTCCAACTGCTGGCGCTGCTGTTCCTTTGCTTGACATTATTCGCGGCAGCCGTATCACAGTCCGTCTCTAGAATGCGGTCTTGGTATGCACTGATAGTCTCGTGTATGATTTACTGCGTGTCCTTCCTTCTCTTGGTGGGTCAACAAACGGGACCTCCTCCCTCTTTGGGCCTTTGCCTGTTTCAGGCTTGCTTGACCTTTGCCGCACCACCACTGTACGTGCTTCAAACTCTTTGTCTCGCTCACTCCCGCTGACATGACGAACGCACAGAGCCGCTTTAGCTGCGCTGATCTTCATGATTGAGGTGTTCGCATCCGTCTATTATGTGTTGCACTCCCGCCACTCATCTTTTTTCAGCTCTGCTTGCGATTGTCCTCGGTGGCTCTCCAGAGAGCGCTCCCTGAGCACGCGGTGTTCTATGTACGAGGCTAATCCTCCTGCATCAACTGGTCCTTACTTTGGGTTTAGATGCTCTTCGCGTTGCCCACGATCCATATGTTCATTTTCTGGGAGGCCATGTTTGTGAGACTTCAGGACATGTCTCTTCCGTCCATTTATTCACAATCTCTCAGATGGGCCTCGAAAAAATTCCTACTATTGAAAGACGCGAAGGAGGGATGTTCTGTCATGTTGATCAGACAAGACTGCAAGTTCCCTACTATCCACTCAGCTTGCACACTCACACCTAAGCGCTATCTAGAAGCCTGATCACCGGCATTTGGGTTATCATATTACTTGTTATCATGTTCCTCATAGAAGGTATTTCAACCGCTTTTTAAGCTCTGGACTGTTGATTCGAACCCAGTTTCGCAGTTCACACTTTTATTCTCCTCCTGCGCCGCATGGGGAAAATAACATTGGTGAGAATGTTGACGGATGGTGTGCCGTCTGTAGCATTTCCGCTACACATGTTCGTGCGAGTCTCTTTGTACACTCTCATCGGAATGGGCATCGTGTCAGTATAAATTCCTGTAACCATTCAACAATCATTGATCTGATTTCTTACTCTTAGATTGTCGACTATTCTGCTGAATGTCCGTGAAAAGGATGGCTGGGCAGTATATCTGTTCGCAATGAGTAAGTCCCTTCAATGTATGAAGTTGAACATCAAGAATAATGATGGCATTACATGAAGTCCCTCTTTCAGTTGCCCTTCTATTCTTTTCTCAGAAGGTTAACATCTCACCCTGCTCTGGAATCTGCTCTCATCCGCACGTAATAGGATATACTTTTGTTCTACATGTTCTGGAAGAAGCCTGTTCCATTACCAGGAGTGTGAACTCCGCGCTTCGCCACACTTGTGCTTAGGACACAAATGTATTAACCCTATCCGTTGCACTTTGAACGACAGTAATGTAAGAAAGATTGACATCGAAGATGAAGCTCTGCTCTAAAGCTACGAAGGTAGAGTACATATAGTAATAACAATACACACAAAATTGCTAGGTAATAGATAATAGGACGAATGTGAATGTTTTACCGTCCGTGATTAAGATGGTCAAGCAGCTCGTCAATTTCCGCATCACCCCCAAAGGTGAGACGTCTGTCTACCGAGCTGCGCTGAGGGTCTGAAGGCTCAAAGTACGAGCTGACGAGCGATATGTGGCCAGGATTTGCGCCGTGGCTAACGGGGGGAACAGGGAAGTCGGACAGGTTTGACATCCTGGAATAGGTGGAGTTCGTAGTATAGCTTGTGCGACTGGGATCAGCTGAGGGCGGTTGAAGACTCGTCGACCGGGCGCGATTCTGAGTTACAGTTAAATCTTCATCTTCGTGCTCACTCAGTCGATGGCCGGAGACGAATTGGCCAATGAACGATGTCCTATGGGTACTCGCGACAGCAGGCGGCGTCGCCAAGTGCTCTACATGCCCCAATCGGAATAGTTCTGCGAAGAAAAGTTAAGACCAGTCTAGTCAGTTGAGCATATAATTAGAAACGAACCATCGCTTTCCTCTTCGTCGGGAGATTTTTCCAGTACAGACGAAGCCTCAACATCCTCTGGAATCGAAATCGAAGGATGGAAAGGTAATATACTTCCTCGCTGTGAAAGAACCCTCGCTCCCGAAGAACCTTCAGGTATATCTGAGAAGACGAATTGTATCGCGCCATCCCGGTGAACGGTTGACCTCTCACTCCCGCTCGAGATGTGTGTACCACCCGAAATATGCCTTTCAGCGCTTTGACTCATCTCCTCGAACTCCTGGCTCAACTGTCTCGCCAAGGTGGTCAACTGGCTTCTGGTCGACGTCTTCCTCGAGAGGTTCGGCCGGTAGAACAAATCACGGAAATTGTCTAGGTCGTCGACGCTCCCAAGAGGCCGGGGAGATGCCTGAGAGGATGAGGTGTCAGGTGTACGGTCGCGGCTTGCTGTTCCCTCCGAATGGTTCTTTGACGGCGGTGAGGGTCGTGACAAAGATAGTGGTGGTGTACCGTTGACGTTGACAGATGGTGATGAAATCGGAGAGTCGTCTTTTGAAGCCAAAGCTGCGTTCCCGCTCTTGTCCGCCATTTGGCGATAGAACGGTCGTGTAGCGTCGTAATCGACGGGCTGCCTGTGCAGGTGACTGCTGTATGGATGCTCATCTCCCGCCTCAAAACCGCTGTCCCGACTGCGAACAGCATTCGCGAGGGCCTCGCCGACGCCGACCATATCGTATATAAAACCGGAGTTACGCGCAGGGGATCGGACAGGTGTCCCGGACTCCGACATATAAGGAGAGTAGTGGATGTCATCTGGTCGTACCTCTCTGACCTCCCCATCATCTATCTGAGCCCACATCTTCAAAGGAGTAGGGATTTCGCTGTCAACCACAACCCTCGGGGAGACAGCCTTCTGCTCTACAGGATCACGATCGGCATATAACGCGTATGGGTGGGCCTTGACTCGGGGAGGAAGTCGATGTCGAGAGACATCGGTATCTTGCTCTGGTGTGTCTATTGAAGACAGGTGGGGTCCTGCAAAGTCGGCATGTACAGCAGGAGTAGGGCCGTTGTAAGTGTACATCCCACCCTGAGCATAAGGATGGGAAGGTAAGTGTATGCTTTCGCGGTCGTCGATTGGAGGAGTTGATAATGCGATGCCCATTCGTACATCGCTCCCGGACGAAGCCTGGCTAGGAGTGTTCCTCGCGAGCAACGCAGGATCGAGCGCGGCCATCGAAGGATCCTCAAAGCGTATAACCCGTGTGCCATCGGCATGCAAAGCATCTTCAAATCCGGCCCTCTTGTCTTCAGCTGGCGAAGGGTCACCAACATTACAGAGGACGCCTGTAGCGACCTTCATCGCCGTCTTGCCCCAAGAATCGTTTCTCGAGTGAGTACGTGAATGTGTTTTCGTGGTGGAAAGAGTTTTACTCAATGAGGTGGAGTGCGTGTGAGATGATTTAGAGTTGGCAAACCGACTTTCAGTTGGGCTTCGCTTCAGGATAGGTATCAGCTCCTGGTTCCCAGCAAAGGATCTGGCGGCCAAAAAGTCCATGTGAGGATGTTTTTGCTTTGCGTCTTTTGCTGTCTGCGACTTGGTCCGTGCTCGCGAGAAACTCCGCGTCCGTCGATTCTGAAACGAACCTTGAGCCTGCATTTGCCATTTCTTCCGCTGATGTTCCAGAATCTGCCCCTCCTCCAAAACCCTAGAAAGAGTGAGTTAAAGGCAGGGGTTCAAAACCCAAGTGACATACCGTGATAGAGATGGAACGGGACTAGGAAGGGCTAAATCATCGAGTGCAAAGCTCTTTGGCCGCGGAGGCCTTGCACTGTTACTTGGTGGTAGGTCCCGAGGAATGTAGGTGGAGGGACCGGGATCCTGCCGGGTCTGAAGATCTACCATCGACCGAGAATGCGCTACGACGCGAGACATCATGTCGGCTTGTGTGAACGACGTCACGACAGGACTTCCTGGTGGACTGACAACACGCTTCCCATAGTTGATGGAGCCATCTTCTTTGACCTTGAATCTAGGTCGAGGAAGGAACAGTGCATCACACCATGTTTCAGGGGATAACCATCGATCCCGGCCTTTGATGGTGGACAAGGGTTTAGAGTGGGAAGGAGCAGACGAGCGCGGTGAATTACGCAGGTTTGGAGTGGATACGGAATTTTTGAGACTATGGCGCGCACTTGCGGGACGGAGGAAATTTGAGCTAGGCACGATGGGACCCGTGCTTTGCGAGGGCCGCATAGGCTGTGAGCGGAATGGATCAGAGTCGTAACTATTAGTGGATACAAGGGGAGCCGTATGGGGAAGGTTATCGTCGTCGTCGTCGTCAGTGGGAAATCTGTAGGCGTAAGGATGGGAGGTGGGTGAAGCGGTTGCCGGTCGTTCGAATAGTGTGTGGGATGATGGGGGGTCTTCTGATGAACGCTGGACTGGGTCTACAACAAACTGATTGCGAAGTGGGGAATGGACGAGTGTCGAGTAGTAAGAATTATAGTATTCTTCGTCGTCAGTGTGGCCCGAGCTACGCGATGGACGCGAGCGTCCGAGTCTAGGTAGGGAGCTATTAGGTCGGAGTAACACAAGTGGATCAAACTCACGGCTGTCTTGGACTCAAACGCAAGGGGTGAGTTGACTGCAGCTTTTTGCTCGAGGAAAAGTTGAAAATGTTGGCAAAGCTGGACCTTTTGATGGTGGAAGTATCGCGGGAAGTTCTGGGAGATGGCGACTCGCCAACACCTCCAGAAGCATCAATGCTCATATATGACGGGAACGCCTGCCGGTTCCGTGCCTTTGTTCGGTTTGTGTCCGCCCGTCCAGAAGTGGACACGGCCGACGTTGTACTGGCCCTAGGCCGCCCAATACGTTCGGCGGCTGTGTCGGTGTACCAACCACTGGGGTGCTGAGCATTCATTTCTTTGACATGCCTGTCGTCGTCGTTGTCGTCATCATCTCCATACACGGAATCGCCCCAGCTGTCCCTTTCCTTGGGCTTCACGTACGACTTCCTAGGAGCTTCATAGGGACCATTGTACGGAATGTACCAGTTGTCCTCATTATCAGAGACCTTCTCGGAGCCATTGTTTCTACGATTCGGAGAGGGCGAGGACGACTTGAAGATCCCAATCCTGGAAAACCGCGAAAACGGAGTGGGACTCTGCACCTTGGTTGTCATCAGGGGCAGCTGGGCATACGCGTTGAGGAGAACGCTTGGAAAGCAAGAAAGAACGCTGGCGGCCTTTTCCCGACGTCGAGAGACCGTTCGTCGTCGTCGTAAACTGGTGGCAAACCGTATCGAGTGTTTATCCTGTGCCTTGTTGGAATCCGCGTGGGAAGGTGATCGCCCTTCAGCATGACTGCTAAAGTGATCAGCGCTCAGCAAGACGCGTCAAGATGATACGAAATCACCAGTACCAAGGTTCGCAAACGAAACAGGTAGGAGCTAGGAGAAAGCGTACTGGAAGCCTAATTGAAGTAGACTTTGCGCAGTCTGATAGCTCCGGATCTAGCGATGGTCATTCGCAATCATATCGTTCTACAACAACGTCCATGAATAACGTGGTGAATCCGAATACATGACATTTTTGTATATATGACTATTTTTTTTCTAATGCGATTTGAGCGAGAGGGATACAATGGAAAAGAGCTGTGAATACGACGACCCGACGCCATGCGACTGGGTGTCTCGAATAATGGTACTGTATGCAAGTAGTGAGATAGTTATCAGATAGCGAAAGGCGGATACAAGAATACAGAATGCAGAAATTGTCTTATTACTTCTTGGTTAGAGTTAAACTCTTCATGCCTTCCTCTAGAAGGGCAGTCATTGCACATGTCTCCTTCGCGTCGCTAGTAACTGGCGATTTGCGCTTCATCGTGCCCATCTCCTTGCGCTCATCGACGTCAATAATTTGTACCACAGCCTTCCCTTCAAGCACCCTGCGGACCTTGTCGACATCCAGGGTAGTATTGGAAGAGGAGGCGGATGATGAAGGCGATCCCGAGAACGCATCCCAAAAGGCGCCTCCGAGTTTCTGAAGCAATGTCTGGCTCGCGAGGGCAGCAACCATTATTTGTTGCTGCTCCATCTGCAGAGGCGGCGGCGATTGTGCGCGGAAGATGGGAGATAATGGGGGCGATGGGAGATACTTGCCGGACAAGATAGAGCTTGGTGTGGATTTCTGGAAGAACTTGGGACCAAGTGATGAAGCCAATCCGTTAAGAGATGGCGAGTATCCAAATGGCGATCCGGAATAAGGCAATGTTGGTTTCGTGAACGGAGAGGGCGAGAACTTGGGATCTGGACGGGGAGACGAGGATGCCGAAGAAGGAGGTGAAGGGGGATATGGTGCCTGTTGTTGACCCATCTTGGCCCAAAGCTGGTATCGATACCTAAGAACACGTAAATAATCACGAAAACGCTAAGGTAACAGAAAACGCACGAGTCGATGTTCTTCAGAGTAAACGGGTTACTATCGGAGAAGCCGTCAAAGCCAAGCTTATCGAATACGGGTGTCTTAACACGACTCTCCGCATTCAATGCGGGGTTGATGTTTTCCTGCAGCGCACCCTTGCCCCAGGCAAAGTCAGGCATCAAGACGGTGTGGACTGGAGTAATACCGCCACCGCCCATCCGAACACCACCCCAAAAGCCAGACGTTGATGATGAGCCGACATCCTTCTGTGTGTTGGGAGTGAGAAGGTTCGATGGTGATGTCGGCCTGGCTGCTGTAGGTAATGGGCCAGGTGGCGGGAGATTGAGGACAGGAATATCATCAACAGTTAATTCTGATGCTGGGCGACCTTCAAGAAGAGCTTTCTTAAGAGCTGCAATCTCTTGACGAAGAGCCTGGTTTTCTGATTGGGTAGAGCCGAGCTCTGAGCGAATGGCTTGAAGCAAGCGATCACGCTCCGCAATGTCAAGCTCAAGGGTGGAAATGTACTCTAGTTTCGATATTAACATGATGGTATTAATGAGCAAAGCCTTATATTGTTACTCACCCTTGCGCCTAACCCTGAAATTTCGCGCACTGATTTTATTCCTCAGCTGCCGCTTCTCCTTGCTGGTCATCTTGGCAAAGACCTCAGGCGGTGGTCGCCAATCGGCGGGAAGATCGTCGTCGTTTTCCACGTCTTTCTCCTGAGGTGGTGACGGTGCCGTCATGATTTGGACAGGCGCGGGTGGTGGCGGTGGAGGTGCCGCAGTCTTCTTAACAATACCGCCACTTTGTACTGTGCCCTTGCGAGCTTTACCGTGACCCGCAACTTTGATGGGCGCGATTGTCAAGGTCAACTTCTCTTGCGGCTTCTCCTGTGGTTGCTCAACAACCTCTTCTTCCTCCTCGTTGACTGCTGGCGAGGCATGACTGGATGGCGTTCCGACGAGCTGAGGATCGATGCCCATCGAGATCTGAGGTTCTGCATCCATGACCGCGGCCCCGTTGCTGAACGTTCCAAAAAAGTCGTATGTCCCTGCCGAGACAGGCTGTGGCTCGTCAAGCTTCAAGTCCTCGTCAAGCAGCAGATTGAAGAGTCCGCTGGATGTCGACGCCGATGGTGAGTCGTAGACATCGGGGAAGGAAGTCATGGGGGTGGACTGGGGTGGTGTCAAGAGTGACTGGAACGGTGACTGTGGCGACGAGGCGCGCGACGATGAGGAGGATGTGGAATTAAGAAAAAGGTCGGTATTGATGTACTCTGAGAGGTCGGCATCGTTCTGTAAGTAGAG
This sequence comes from Hymenopellis raphanipes, assembly GCA_003314085.1. Lineage (NCBI taxonomy): Eukaryota > Fungi > Basidiomycota > Agaricomycetes > Agaricales > Physalacriaceae > Hymenopellis > Hymenopellis raphanipes. Next base: position 14,139 of record QLPD01008353.1, read on the forward strand.
CTGAGGGTCGGCGAGAGCATTGTTGTCCACCAACATGATGGTCAGCTCTCAAAGAAATTTCTAACTCCGTGCCAGCTAAGTAAAATCCGGAAATGGCGTGTTCGGCATCTCTCGGCCCCCTTTCAATGGTCACAATCTCCATCCATCCATCTTAGCTTTCCCGTTGCGGTTACCAGCCTCTGGTTTCGCATTCGAAATGGCTTCATAAATATTTCTTTCATTCAACGTTTCAGCTAGTTAAACTCAGGTCTCGCATAAACGCCGAGGACAAGCGAGTGCGATCTCGGTAGCCCCCCTAAAATATGTCTTCGTCTTCCTCGTCAACTTCCATGGGTGGCCAGAAAACGTCCACGTCTTTCTTCAAAGTCCCAACGACCTGCCAAAATACTCGCTCTGCATATTCAACTGCAATATCTGCAGCATCCGGTAGAGGGAGTGCTGGTATAGAAGGCGAAATAACACTTCCCTCGGGTTGCACCCCGTCTTCCTTGTGCAGGTAGAATGCGGAAAAGAGCGGAACTACCTCCTTGAGCATAGCAGATAGATACGGCCGCAACAACTCTTCCGGTGATTCTGTTGTTGGCGACTCTGCTGAAAGATAAAGAATCCCTACGCAAGTTTTAGCGGGTTGAAGAGCAAGATAATCAACAGTCCTACATTTTCCTTGCGGTGTAGACATCGTACCCTCACCCACGATTAACGCCATTACAGCTTTCTCCGATTTTCCACCAGCCACGGTACCGGGTGGGAACACGAGTATACCTGTGTCCAAAGGGGAATCACCACCAAGATCAACCGGCTGATCCAAAACTGCCACACAGCGGGCCAACGGTGCGTGAGAAGACGCTGCAGCCACAAGAATGCCACAGGTGATAGGTTCGGGAAAGTCGTCAAGGGTAACGGTATACGTCGATTCGAAATGGGTAACCGACGATATTGATCTGCCTAAGATATAGACGGCGCCTGCAACAGCTGCCGTTCGACAAAAGCCTTGTGCAATCTCCCCGGAACTGCCATAGTGCCCGACTAGAAATGGAGACGCGCCGTATCGACCAGCCGATCGAAGATATCTCGAAAGCCTCTTTAATGTGGGAAGTGTAGGCTCTACACAATGGATAAGCCGTGACGCAGACAAGCAGCATATTTTCCCATACCAGACTCAGTATAACAGAATGCTAGAGCATACACGATAGCGACCACGATCTCCTCCTTGAGCGAAAACTTCTGACGCAGAAAGTCGCCAAACGGTGCTTCTTCCATACCTTGAAGTTCGGGCTGTTCTTCTAATGATCCGGACGCGAACATTAGGAAGCGCATTAGCCGTCGTTTCTCGACGAGACTGAAGGATTTGCTCTTGAAGATGTCTTCTTTGCTTCCCGGTACATTGACTACTCCCAAATTCGCATCGTATAGAGACACTTTTTCCACCAGACGGAAACCACCGTAGCGAGACACGCCAGAAGACACAAGGCTGGAGATCAGAGGTCCAACAGCAGGGATGACAGATGGTGCTAAGGAAATGGAGTATGACCGAGCCTGAGGCAGAGACTCTCCATATATAGTGGAATTGGGTTGCCTTTGGCACCAATCGATGAATTCATCCAAGGAGAGACTGGCTTCGTTATTGCCATAGTAAGGATGGCCGTCAAGATGGGCTATTCGTAAGCCTGCTTTGGATAAAGCACTGAGATGGTCAGCGAGATCAATGAGCACAGTTTCAAAGCTCACGCAGCAGTTATCGATTCTACAAGACCGGTACCGATGATGATAACATCAAAGGAAGATTCGTCTGACATGGCGGTTCACTATCAAGTCGTTACGCGATCTCTTAGGGGCCTTTCTAAGTGAAGCTCAACAGATACAAGCATGTATTTTGAACGATAGTTACAAAGAGGTACTGGGAATATCATACAAAGAGCGAACAATACTAAAATGTCCATTTGAACAATAATTCGCAGCGCGACTAATCCCTCATGGGTGAACGCGACCTGCTTCTACTATCCCTAATATCATCACGACTATGACTCCTTCGGCCACGACTGTAGGAGCGGCTCCTACTGCGGCTACTGTAGGACGAATAGCTTCTGGAAGAACGTGAATACGAGCGTGATCTGGACCTCGAACGCGAAGAATATCCTCCGTAGCTCGGTGACCGACGACGGGGTGGGAGACGTCCTCCACGGCGGACTGGAGATCGAGATCGAGAGTCTCTACGACCACGGTAGACGTCCCTTCCTCTTGGGAGACCACGTCCTCGACCTCCACCTCTGCGGTAACGTGGAGGGGAACGCGAGCGAGAAAAGCGTCGGGGTGGTGGTCGTGGTGAGCGAGAACGTGGCGAAGGGGAGCGAATAGATTCACTGGATAGCACAACGTGAACTATGGCGCCATCGAGCTGACCACCGTCCATGTGAGAAGCAGCTTTTTGCGCTGCAGAGGCATCCGTGAATTCAAGAGCGGCCTTTCCCTTGTTTTGTCCAGCTAAAAAGACAACAGTCAGTGAAAAAAAAATATGCCCAACACCACTAGGAATGCGTACACTTGGGGTATACGGGGAGGTCGATTTTTGATATGTGGCCATACGGAGAGAACACGACTTGGAGATGGGGCGTAAGGATGTTGCGGGTGAGATTGGAGACAACGATAACGCGTGCCTCCGACTTTGGCGACAGCGAGCGCCCCCGTGCTGGCGACGGCGAACGCGACATGGTGGTAGGACGAAGAAAGAGCAAGCAAACAGGCGCACACATAGCCCAATCGTCGACCACCACCATGTCCTCCATCTCCAAGGCGGAGAGGTCGTATATCCAGACTGGATTACTCTCAGATACACCGCGACGGCAGGATGGCCGTTCACTCCATGAGTTCCGGTCAATAGCACTCGAGACAGGCGTTGCACCGCTCGCTAATGGCAGCGCTCGCCTTCACATTGGTCGCAACGACGACGGCAGTGGAGGAACCGAGATTCTATCTGCAGTCAAGCTCGAAGTACAGACCGTCGAGGAAGGCGGTCTCGATGACGGCCGTATAGTCTGCTCTGTATCTTGGTTTGTATTTTTTTACATCTCCTGTACATATTGATTTTCATGGACACATCGTAAAGACAGCTCTCCCACCGCTTACCCAAATCTCTCCACCGGCGCTCTCGATGACCTCCAGCACGATCTGACGACTGTCCTACACCAAACACTTTCGCACCCTTCTCTCCATCCCTCCAACCTGGCAATTTTAGCTGGCAAAAAATCGTGGCTGCTCAATCTTGATGTCGTCATACTTGCTGATGCAGGAAATATCTACGATGCCATCTTCATGGCTGCGCGCGCAGCTCTATGGGACACAAAAGTTCCAAGAACAAGAAGTGTGCAGTACAAGGCGCGCAAAAGTGGCAAAGCGTCAGCCGACATGGACGTGGATGAAGAAGCAACAAGTGGTTTTGATACTCGCCAAGTCAACACGGCCGCAGACTTCGAGTTGCAAGACTACTGGGACGAAGGCGAAGTACTTGAAGGCAGAGATCGTTGGCCTGTATGTCTAACTCTAAATTTGGTACATTTTTTCTTCTTCTACGAGTTGGAGATGATACTAAGGAGCTACAGGAATCGTCAATTCAATTTCTCGATGCCAATTTACAAGAAGAGGCATCTTCGCCCCTTCGAATATTAGTGTTGTACTCATTTGGCTCCTCTCCACCTGCCCTCCAAGCAATGCGTACTCTCAATCAAGGAGACTTGACTCTGGCACAAATCAAGACTCTTATCTCGGTACGGTCTCAAGTATTCTCTCTTCATCAATTCTCACATGCACGATAGAGCGCCGAAACATATGCTAGTGAACTCTTCACAGCACTGAATGCAAAACTCGTGGAAGAGGATTTGCGGCGGAACCAAAAAGCGCGAGAGCGATTTTCTGGCCGCTTGGGCTTCTGATACACATGAGTGTCTATCCCATTGGCGTATCGATACAAAAAGTAGATTCTACGCAAATTAATAGCACCCGAGAATAAAGGCGAAGTACAAAATAAACTAATAATCCAAAAAGAACATCATACAGTGGGGCAACGGACATACAAAACAGTGATACAGACACTACCAGTTTGCGTCAAGAGTGAGTAGGAAGGATATTGGCCAATGTTTCCATGTACACGTCTACAAACGATTTAGCACCAGCGAGCCACACAGTGAATCGGAATACCTATGGAATGTCGTAGTTTCCAGTACTCGGCCAGAAGTTCATTGAGCTCCTGCTCACTGGCGCGTAAATGTTCATTTTTCTGAAATGAGAGAGTGAGTCGAGGAAACACCTAGAAGAGGAGACCGCGTACTTGGGCTTCAATAGCATCAGCCTCCAACCTTAGCTTCTCGAGCTGTTCGTCATTCCCTCTACGTTCGCTGACCATCTCATTATAGTCCAGCTGGAGGCGTTCGATAGCGCGCTGACTCGCCGCACGTTTCTCTTCAGCGTGACGATGAGCGCGTTCTAGCTTCTCGTGAGCATTTAAGACTTGTTTTTTGACTCGCTATCCCCATACATGTGAGTAAGTGGTCGTTAGCCGAGAATGAAGAGAACACACTTCGCGTCGTAGCTGAAGTTCATTTTGCTCAATCTTCTTCTCGTCCCGGTGGTCTCGAAGATCCGCAAGCTCCTTGTGAGATGCTTGTAACGACGCAGTCTCCTTCTCGATCGTCTGAAGTTGCTCGATACAGCCCCTCACATCCTGAAGAATTAGTGTGCTGAAACATGACTGGGGACAGGGAACTCACACGTTCAATGTTGTGGAGAGCGTTGACCTTCGCCTGAAGATCTCTAGCTTTACTCTCGTGCAGAGCGACGGTTCTCTTGTCCTCGTTTGCCGTAGCGCCCATTACCGAAATGGTTCTCTTTATGCGTTCGGGAGATTGTACTATTCTCGATCTTGTACGCATCAAAGAGTCGTTTACGCTATCAAGCTCGTCGTTAAGAAGTTCCTTATCATGACGTTAAGGTCACGATAGAGACGAAACCTGAACAGACGCACTTTACGCTTGATGAGGGACGTCTTTTCGCTCTTGAGCTTTTCCAGTTCTTGTAGCCCCGAGGTTTGTAGCTCTTTGGCGGCTAGGACCTTCGAACGTAGAGTCAGATTTTCTTCCCGCAGTTTCTCGCATTTGGGCTCGTCTTCCGCCATTTTAGCCCTAAGTGACTGTATGAGCGTTGACTGTGAAATGCGACAAAGGAAGTACTTCATGGTTGCGATTCGGTTCTGGATATCGGCCAGATCTTCCGCAGTTTGATCACGGTCATTGGAAAGGTCCTCCGCACGCTTTTGAAGCTCTTGTACGAAAGGTTCGCAGAATTGGTCCGTAAACTTCACGAAATTAATGACAGCTGCGAGGAATTGAATAGTACGCGTGGGCTTGGGATTGACGATATCAGCCACGGAGAAGCCTTCCATTCCAGCAGCTTCGATTAGACGGTTGCTGTGGAGATTAGACATAACCAGATTCATCTTTTGGAGGTAGACTCACAGATGATAGAACAAAATGTGTAACGTGATAGCCGGCGTATACAAATTCTACAAAGCATCAGACGGTATTAGTCGACGATTTGTATAGCGCACCTTGTCTTCGTCGCGCGGGATAGTTTTCAAAGCGTTCTCCAGAGGCTCTTGAAGACTTTCGCGCGTGATGCCGGTGACCTGAGTTAAGCATGCCCAGTAGATAGTCTCCACCATCTCGGCGTTAGGCTTCGACAAAGACTCTGCAGTAGTAGAGAGACCCCATCCTTTCAGAATATCGGCGATTTCTTCGGGGCTCATTTCCATCGCCATGGCGGGCAGTGTTGAGGACGCGTGTGTCACACATCACGGATTCGCGTTACCATTTACCACGTGACGAAGTTCGTGTTTCTTGCTCAGCGCGTTCATCACGTCGGTCTTAGAGAGGAGATATGGTTCGCGATGTGTCGGAGAGTCTGTCCCCCCGTGGACGACTCTTCAATACCTCTCGTTCCAACTGGCCTCCTGCTGAAGGCGCTGGTGTAAGTACCCGTAGTGGGACTCCGCCCCAGACCCATGTTCAGTTCACAACATTCCATGGTGCTGACGCCCCACTAAAGCGTCTAGAACAGCCTTCGACGCGTAAAATACTGCGTACTACTACTGCGCCCTCTGGAAAGGAGAATATAGCTATCGTTACTGACGTCGGCAGTCCGGGAGCTGTCCTGTTGAAGAATGTAAGTGTCATATCGGCAGCTGTGCTGAGCGCTGATGACCCACTACCTACCCAAAAGCTTCGGAACAAACTCGCTAAACGGGCCGAATTCAAGGAAAAATTGCAACAGGAACTCGCAAATGGTTTAGACGACGAGTTTTATCAAGCGCTACTGTGAGAGATCCCCTGCAAGCAAGTTGCGTGGCTAACGGTTCCTCCAGCCTATGCGCCAGTACGAAGATACGCGACTTGGAGTTACAGGTCGCTGACACGAACGGCTCCACTGATCTCGACCCTCTACAGCGCAAAGAAATATGGGAAAAGCTTAAGGTCTTTGGTCTCAAAGATTTCCGACCGCTTCAGTTAGACGTAATCACTGCTAGTCTGCAAGGCCGGGATTGCATTGTTCTCATGCCTACGGGGGGCGGGAAATCTCTGACTTACCAGCTTCCCGGGATCTGTTGTACTGGCAAGACCTCGGGTTTGACAATTGTCGTCTCTCCACTCCTTTCCCTAATGAAGCAGCAGTATGAAGTCTTGAAGGACATGAATATTGACGTCGTCAACGCATCACAGACAAATGCGACTAGTTGGACTAACGACTTGGCACGCGCGTATGCTTCGCCGATGATTGCATACGTCACTGCAGAAAAACTCATCGGTACTCACTGGGTTAATGACCCATTGGATGCATTGTATGCGAGTCGTCGACTGGCGCGTTTTGTCTTGGACGAAGCTCATTGCATTCCTACGTGGGGCAGATCATTTCGCAATGCGGTATATTCATTGGAACACTCTTTTGCTGATGAACTCATGAATTTATAGTACAGCCTGGTGGGGGAGCATATTCGCAAACGATTTCCTAATGTGCCAATCACAGCGCTTACTGGAACTGCGACCACTCGACAAGTGCTCGACATAAAGCACCATCTAGACCTACACAATCCATTAGAATTCCGTTCCACGAGCAACCGCTCCAACCTTTTCTATCGTGTCGTTCCAAAGGCGAAGAAATTTGACGACGCCGTCGGACAGGTTGCCGCGTTCATTCGGGAAGGCCATGAAGGGCAGACGGGTCTCATATATTGCACGGCAAAGAAAACAACCGAAGATGTTGCAGAACAACTGAAAACTGCTGGTATCAAGGCCCGAGCATACCATGGTGGTTTGAACATGAAAGAAAGAGCATCTGCGCAAACGGACTGGATTGCTGGGTTGTGCAAAGTCATCGTAGCTACGGTCAGTCGCTTAACATACTAGAGAAAAACTCCTCACCTTTCTTTCAGACTGCATTTGGCATGGGCATTGACAAACCGAATGGTACGTTGTTCCTCGTTGCTGATTCTTTCTCTGACAGACTTGTTCAGTTCGTTTCGTTCTTCACTTCGATCTGCCTCGTAGTCTTTCGGAGTACGTTATTCAACTTGGACATGTGCACAATTATTGAATCGACTCCTGTTAGCTATGCCCAAGAAACCGGGCGATCTGGTCGTGACGGTTTGGCATCCGTCTGTTTAATGCGTGAGTTTTCATGTTATCATGAATGTATTATATACTCCTCTGAATCATGTGCTCAGTGTACCGCGAAGGCGACTTGAAAAAGATCGTGAATAGCATCAGGAGGGATAAAACGCTGTCCGATTCCAGTAAGAGGCTACAACAGAGACAGGTTAGCCTTGTCCAACAGTACTGCCTCAACGCAGACTGCCGCCGCCTTATCATACTCGATGCCCTCGATGAGCGACAAAACGTACCGAGTTGCAACTTGCACTGTGATAACTGCCTGGATACAACGCAAGAAAGCGTCATGGAGGATAATCTCACTTTAGAAGCACAGGAGATTGTGGAGTTTATAAAAACAGCTCCAAGCACGCTTTCTATCGACGAATGTCGCTCACGTCTTGTGCAGGATTTTGGATCCCGCATTGCCCACGGTCTTCCTGGTAACCTGTCGTCATCTATTGTGGTAGACATGCTCTTGTCACAACTTGAACTGAAATCGATCATCGAACGTCGCTACGAACTGGGACTCAGTTGGCATGATGAATATTTCAAGGTAGAATGGCGTTGAAGTTGAGTCACTCGTATCTGATATCAGTTTTAGCTCGGACGAAATGGACAGGCATTTCTGAATGGCGAAAACACCAGCCAGATCATCATCCGTCATCACAGCTGGTCGACGCAGTCTCCGATCCATACTAAAGCTGATAATGCAGTCCAGGAAGACCCCGACTCCGACCCAGATCATATATTTGATTCCGACGATGAGGAAGACAGGTCTGACGATATGCAAGACTGCCCAGCTTCCGACAAAGGACGAATGGACGAATCGGAATCAGAGGAGATATTCATTGACGTTGATGATACACCTGGGGACTCGTCGACTCAAGAGTATGGCGACACGAACCAAACTAAACTCTTCGAAGCACTGGATAAGGAGCGAAACCAAGTTGGTTTCGATTTCCTCGACATTTCCACTCGCTAACATGCTCATAGGTCTTCAAGGAATTAGGATTGCCAGTTGAGATTGCTTCCTGGCCAGGGGAGCATCCGGTCCTCAATGATGCCACCATCCTTGAACTGAGTCTGCGATGCCCATCAGGTGAGCTTGGCATTCCCTCAAAGCTATCGTACATACAAATTCACTGTCCACAGATTGGCGAGGAGTCGAAAAAATTATCCAGACTGTATATGCCGACGCAGGAGGCCCATATGTCCAGGAAAAGTGTAACCACTATGCACCACGTTTTGCTGCTTTGTGTACGAGGTGGCGGCAACGAATGATACCATGAGGGAGAGTTCTAGAGTGCTCGTGGCTATACCTACCCTACTTATCAGACGTCAAGCATTCGGACCATGTGAGCGGCGTCAAGGAGCTCGCTGCTCGTGTTCATAATGGTTTTAACATTGTACTATTTATTGTGTATTATTATTATACTGTCTTTATTCGTAAAACTGCGATCTTGAAAATCGCTCATCCAGCGACTACTACGTGGGAGGCTCGAAGACGAAATGTGCCTCCTTCAAGTACGATAATATGGCATGCTGTATGCAGCTCACCGTCGGAAAACTTTCATAAAGCACCGAGTCTAAGGACGTCATATCGCACCACGCGTCTTGACCCCATCAGTAGGCGAATAGATGAAGACATCAGTTCTTTCCTTCCGTTAGTTAACAACAGGTATTCACAACACGAAGAGCGTGTAAAAAACTACGTACAAAAAAGCCTCAGGTCAGGACTGTATTGTTGAAAAACGCAGGTCAACTCAAGACATATCAACATCCTGATCCTCCCTCGGAGCACCTCTCACGACCGAGTTGACCAGCTCTCTCCGAATTTCCGGGCCAATCTGCGCATGCGGCGTAGCCCTCACCACATCCAGCAACGCGTCCTTCTGGTCGGGGGTCAAATCCGACGCATACCTGAACACCAGTTAGCGCAAGTTCGATAAAGGAAGTGCACCAAGCCCACCTCTGCGCAAAAACCAGCATACTCTGATGCCACAGCACAGGCAGACGATCCGCATCTCCCCTCTTGCTCGCCTTGTACGTATTCGAGAGGCGGATGAAATGGAACACGAGCGCGTCCACCACTTTGTACGGCAGTTCAAACTTTTTGTCAATCAGCACCCGAATGAAAAGCGAGTTAGGGCCAGTGTAGTCCATCTCCGCTATGCGCAGAAGAGCTGCCGACGCATGGAGAACAGGTATCTTCGTCCGCGCGAGAATGGAGGCGACGATAGCGGCTTCCTTCAAGGTGCATCCATCCTAGGAAAACAAATATAAGGATGTGATTAGGACGAGCGAGAAGAACGTACATCTAACATAGGAAATATAATCCCTTTGAAGAACGCGCCTGGCTTGTACAATGACCGCTTTAACGCGGCATAGTAATGTACATTTAGCTTCTTGTTCTCTTGGATATCGTTCCGGATCGCGTCGAGCACAACCTTGCTCAAGAACAGCTGCGCCTGATCAGGCTTCATGTTGGAAATGAAGATTTTAGTCGCGGCGCGGCAAGCGTGCGGCGACCATTCTTCTGGGTGTGTGAGTGCGAGAATGCGGGCCCATGCTGGAAGGGATGGTATGACTTTGAAGAGTTTTGGGAGCGGACCGGATTTGTAGGTACGAAGCAAGAGACCGACTCTGATGGGATGTTTGATTGGCGAACGCGCGACGAGAAGTAGCTTACTTGGTATACGACTCGACTACACGGGGATCTAACCCTAGTGCGGGGTCGATATTTGAGGGATCTGGGAGAAACGTTTAATACACCAGTTGCTTAACATAGAAGCAACATACCTTGTTTCATTTTTTGTATGACAGCCGCATTTTGAGTCTCGGCGCTGTTGAGTTTTGCGAATATTATGTCGGCAAGGGTTTGTCGTTGACCAGAGTTCGCGGGCAATAGTGCATCCAGGGCTTCCATATCTCCTTCGTCGATTTCCTAAAGTTCGTCAGTTGGGGACTTTGAAATATGAGGACTTGCACACACAAAGATCTCTTCCACCTCTTCATCTAGATCCTCCATGTCATCTTCGTCTTCGTCTTGGTCGTCGTCGTGTATTCTGTCCATCCGAGGCCGTTGAAATGCGGATGAGGCATCGGGTTCATCCTCTTCATCTTCATCGTCGAGACCCAGCTCTTGCTGCTGATCCCTGGCAAGTTCAAATATGCGCTTGGATGTTTTGGGGTCTAATATGACCTATTCGTATAACTATATGCCATCGTTGTATATCGACAGGACGAATCTTACCTCGTCATCTTCATCATTATCCGCCGAACTCTTTTGAGATTTTCTGAGCTTCCCCGCCTTGGCTATGCGACCGTACTTTGCTTCTGCTTCATCTCCTTCAAGTTGCACATACAAGGGGTCGTGTCGGGACTTTCCAGTAGGTTTTTGTGCGCGAGGCATGATGACAATCTGCAAAAAATACGATCGCCTAGTTTTCCCAGGCTGCCATTTTGGGATCGCCCGATTCGGTCACGGTGTGGCGGTGTCAGGAAACGTCTCGTGATACTACCCATGCCGAAAATGAGCTAGCTTCCTCAAGATCGACGAAGACTCTGCCCCATCGTCACCACGTCAAAAATCGAACAGTACATCGCTGAAGAGCTTGCCACGACTCAAGCTTTCCACTTCTTTAGTTCTAGAATTCGGGCATTCAAGTTGCTCGACGGGTTTCGCTTATCTAGTTACTTGAGCGACGCGACCTTGCTTAGATCTCAGGTACTTGACTTTCCGTCTTCACGCTCTCGAGTCCCTGGTAAAGTCTGCGCAATTCTTGTTGACGTTAAACATTGACTACATAAAGAACTAAACTAGCTTCGAGTTCGCCTTCAGGTTTCCCATCCGCGCAGCCGCTGTACATCTGGTATCCGGACCAGCTCGAGGGGCCGAAATACTCGTATCGGCACTTGAAGGAAAGCCTATCGCCAGTGCACGTATCAGGACGAAGGCCGACATTCTCCTTAGTGAGACTACGTTCTCCATTCGGTGTACCAGGGTACAGCTACCATTCCGACTGTTAACGTGAATTAATACTATGCAAACGGAACTTTTTTACTAGCCTCAGCAGGACAGATTGTATGGGGCCAATTTCACTATGTGCAGTATCCGACGTTTGGCGTACATAGCGATTTCTACTCCCGCGATGCAGCACGACCACGCTAAATACTGTAGGAGTTAAGTCTTCTTCTACGACAGCCGTGTGAGCCCGATAAGGTTCAAACCTTACCGTCAACGAACCCAAAGTGTGTTTCAGGGTCGCGCAACATCAGAGGTCCAAACAGTATGAAAGTGTCCGTCCCACTCCTTCGAATCCACTGGCACACAACGGCGTTACATTCTTGGAGATCATAATTTAATTATGTGATTGCTTTATCAAGGATGCCGGTTCCAAGCCGGTTCCGAGCAGCCACGCGAAATAAGAAGTTCAACGAACTTGTCAACGATTCCCACGAGTGGATCTACCCGCTACCATTGGCACCCGTAATTCTGATGTTCTGAAAACGCTCTCTATACATTACTCCCTGGTCGGGTCGTGTTCCTCCCTTTCATCCTCCCCGTTCCCAGCATCTCGCCGTGGGCGAGTCGCCCCTCATGCCTATTGGCGATCCATTTTCCTCATCCCTCTCGTCCGGAGATTCATGGTTCTGGGGATTTGCACGCAGACGAAAACTTCTCATCACCGCATTCATTGTATTAGTGATCCCAGCCTTCCTCTTTCTTATAGAACCTTCCTCGAATACGCCTTACTCTCTATTCGAATGGCAATCCTCACTTGCACCACAACACCACAATGCCTCGGTCATGGCGGAAACAGTTACCGTGTTTATAACTACGACACAGACATCTCAAGTTCCTGCAGCCACGGAAACGATGTACCTAAAGCCGAATCCCTCCACAATCGAGCCTGCGGTATTTGTTCTCGTTATGTGGTCAGCGTCGTCGGCCGCTGAAGGCTCCCTCTTG
>QLPD01008361.1:0-10790 GCA_003314085.1 Hymenopellis raphanipes
CCTCGCATCCTTCGTAAACGAACTCGGATCATTAGGATCCGTCTGCGTCGTCCCGCCGGGCCCGTCCTGAGTAGGTGAATCAGAGCTGCTCGATCCGCTGGAAGACGAAGCCGCCGCGGAATTGTTGTTGTTGTGCTTGTTCGCCTGGGACACGCCCACGCCCACACCGACACCGATGGCTATCAGAATGATGAGTGCCGTTATACTCCCGATGGCCTGCAATATCCACAGTGAGCAAAACGTCGAAGCATAGGAAAATGAGACGCACAATCCACTTTGACCGCGCATTGCGTTTCTGGCTCTTCTCCAAAGCATAGGACATGCTGGACTGGCCTTGTTGTAAAGGAGCGGACGTCAATGGAGGAGAAGGCTAAGTGTGCATCTGGGGTTGGCGTCTCTCGTGTGCTGCGTGCATGGTGTCTTGGGTGGCTGTCGTTTCTTGTGTGTGTGCTCTTCGTTATCCTCTTATCGATGGCACTGAGAGATGCGTGTTGTTCTTTTTTTGGACTCAACGCCCAAGTGGCAGTGCTGAACCGCGAGTTCGAATCTGAGCACTCGCGATTAAATATCTTGGCTTCGGTTGGTGGTATTGCTTCACAAATTGCATTCTAATCGTCAAATAAGTAGCTGGGATACTCTAAGTGCAAACGATGTATGGTCAAACCGCGTATTTAGTGCCTCGAACAAAACCTTGTAGGGTGGGGGGTACGAAAACAGTGTTTTTCATGAACGCAAGTCCGAAAATTCATACATCGGACGGGCGTGATGGGTCCGGCCTGACGGGCCCCAATGAGCCAAAAAGGAGCCCCCAGTCAGTAGATTGACTGGGGGCTCCCTTTCAGCTCTCACCAGTTGATTAGACCGGTGGCCTCAATAGAGGACTTTACCAGAACATCCCAAAGGAACGGCGTACCACTATGTGGGACGTCTGACTCGCTCCCCTTTCTATCCCCAAGAGCCCCGCGGCCTGCCATTTCTCGTAGAACAGGAAGGTTAGCTCTTGGGTTCCGGGGAGCAAGCCGTTTATACGGGAATCGAACTCGCGACCTCAGTAACCCTAATCTAGGACTTACCGTTCTCTTGACTTACCTTCAACGAAACTACAAGATACCGTCAGTAACAAAGTAACTGGACGCCTAGGACCTACCGTTAACACCACTTACTGGAAGTGGATGAGCGAGGTAGAAAAGAGAGAAGGAGATGGGGTTTGTGCACTGTCTGACCACCTTATATACCCTCTGGACTGTTTGCATGAACAAACAGTTCGCTCCACGGCCTCCGACGCCGAATCGGACAATACCTGACTTGCTAACGTAGGCCCTAGAGCACGGGCTTGGCACTCCGAAATGCGCCACACTTCTTTCCTCTGTTATGCATATCCCTACCACCATTCGAAAGCGCTCATTTACACCTCTCAAAGCATACCAATAACGTCTATTTCCGCTTCCTCAATCCTCAAAGACAACCTCAAGAAAACAATCATCCCCGTGAATCCAATATTTCGAAGCTTGCAGGGATGAGTCTGGGCACGGCCTCACGTACCTTGCTATTCTCGGAGCTTAGGTGAATTCACCAGTGCTCTGAGAACAACAAGGTTTAATCCTGCACTTATGGGTCTCAATCAAATCGGAAACTCAAGTAGAATTCAGCTAGTGAATGGACTTAAAGGTCGGACTCAAACTGCAAGAGGAAATCAAGCTGGAACGAATTGTTCAGGGTCTTCAGGAAGCACAGCAAAAAACCCTGGAAACGCGACACAGCCGTGTTTAGTACAAACTGCTGTACACAGATTACCCGCAAAGGCCGAGTCCTTCATATCCCCGTCACCATGTCTCGTCATCTCACCCTACAGAAGTTAATGAAGGCCTCACCTCCGCTCGTCTACATCGTCTCAGCGCGTTTCTGGTCCTAAAACGTCATGTCAACGACTTCAACAAGTCTGGTGGTAAGCTTACCATAAGTTCCGCGCAGTTCTTGTGCTTACGACAAGTACACGCGACGTCTTCGGAGGTCTGCAGTGTTCAAGCAAACAGTGAGTTCGTCATTCAACTTGCGTACTTCGCGGGCTGACATTTCGCTCCTCGCAGAACCGACACCCGCTCAATTTGTCCAGAACTGGTCTTAGAATTGGAGGAAGAGAGACAGTCGAGAAGAGAGAGACAGCCTGAACAAAGACGTGTTTGGAGACAGGAGGGTGCCCAGGTGCGTCGTCAAGTCTTATTGCATTTACTCCAGCGCTCAGCATTGATGCAGTGCGTGCGGATCTTCGAGGCGCAAGTTCTTCAGATTCAAACAAAATCGTAAACAAAGTCGAATTCGAAGTCTAAAACAACTCCAAGGGTCAGAACAGGGGTCAGAGTCAAGAGAACGCGTTATTGGCATGATGGTCAGAACCAAGAGAGCACGTTGATCGGCAGCGTCCAAATACGGACTCGACTCCTTACCACCACCATCGTCAACTACAAAATCGAATTCACCTCAATGGCGACGCGTTATACACTCATTTATCGGTGTCTCGACTTTATTTACGGCTTGTGGGCGACTTAACCCCGACTTGGACGAATTCCGCAGACTGCAACTTCAACTGCTCACCGCAGAGGCTTGAGATCTCGCGAAAACGTGCGCTTTTCTTGGCGTTTTTGCAGCCGGTTTTGAGTGCATTTTGATAAGTGATTGACCCTATTCAAATGATTCCGGTGAGCATGGCATTCTCTTGTTCCCGGAAGATGCTGATGATACTTTAACTAGGCAGACAGCTCGACAACATGATTTATCTCCGCTTTCAAGACGTATCAACTTCGCTTCAGGTACGAAGAATCTTCCCGTTTATTGAGGACTCTTTCCTGAAACAGGGACAGCGTTCAGTGTCCTACCGGACCAGCATTTTCCCTCAGACAAGGTATGCAGTCCACCCGCTCTCGTCAGATCCTTCTGACCCTATTCAGATCCGATCCGTCTCGCTTAGAAGGAGATTCGGTGTGTGCTTCCTTCGCTTGTCGTTATTCCACACGCTGCTGAACTCCCCGCCTGATAGAACAGCGCCACGATTTCAGGGCGTCGAACTTGACGAGTCGCGCGATCCGACAAAAGGAAACCCTCGTATATCGCCCTTATTGAAGGAGCTTTCGATCTGTGAAAGGGTAAGGTTTCTGGACGGGATTTGGAATCGAATTTCACGTCGATTTCTAGTTCATCTTGGAAATGGACAGCCGCAATTTAATTCTGGAGCGCTATTGACCTAACACGACGGCGTAACGCGTGTTTTATGCCAACAAACGGTATGGTCCAGCTGAATCTAGACTAACAGCTTTGACTTTAGGGTTCAACGTACTTCAGTATGGTATGCGCTACTTACTGCATTTGTTCTCCCTTCTGAATACTGTCTCCCAGCCTCGCTTGCTTAGCGGCTACACCGACGCTGCATTGATTCGACCTTACCAGGACCAGACTCGTCGCCGTCGCCGATTTCGGACGAGGACATATTGCTCATTGCCCTGGAATATGTCAAGTGCGGACAATCAACGCCGTCTGAGGCCGATCTGGATCTGAGAGCGTTCGGGTTTATCTTCCAATTTGGAAGGTGACGGGGAACTTGTGGTGGGTACGCGCGGTATTTTGCGTGTATTCCTGCCCTAACCACTCAATTCTCGCTCAGGATCATGGCAGCAGTGAGCAGCGGCTCGGCGCCGCTGCGCCCGCGTTGCGGGCTTCTCACTGCTGCGAGAAGGCTGAAAATATACGCCACACTCAATAGCTGACGCGTTTCAAGATTCAGTCTCTGTGCGCTATACCTACCTTTGTTATTCTCCTCATGAATTCGTTCCACAGGCTCCCGTTCGCAGCTATACCGCCTCCTTTTTCATTTGTTTCGTCTCTTGGCATCCTCAACGTGGAGCTCGCACACTCTCGACCTGCCCCTTATCCCGGATGAATATTGGGGCGTGATGCCGATCTGGATCTGACTGGCTTCGGATTTATGAACCCAATTTGGACACTGCGCGCGGCGAAGTGAAATGGTACGTTTCCTCTATTATTCCCGAATTCCTGGACGAACGGCTTAGATTTTACGTAGGTGGTGATAACAGCCGCAGTGAGCAGCGGCGCTTCCGCCGCTGCGCTCCCGATGCTCGCTTCTCACTGCTCAAATACAGGCGATTTACAAAGATAGCGCCACACTTGGGATATCACCCACGCGACATGGACAACGCCGAGATGGACCGAATGACCTCAATGGTGGCCTCGTATACTTGTTCTGAGTGGCACTCCCCGCTTGCTCAACTCGTCCTCGCTGCCAGGAAATTCCAACACGGGACTGGGGGATATACCACTGCCTACGAGCCGGGGCTTGGAACCAGCCGGATAAACTCCTCGTTCCTGACGGATGTAGATCTAGATCTGGCATACTTCGGCTTTATGGACGAGTTTAGACATGGTGACGGCGAACTTGGACGAGTACGTTACTTTTATATCCCGCTTTCTTGCACTCACGGCTTCAATTAGTTGATCACGATACACGGCAGCAGTGAGCAGCGGCGCTACCGCCGCTGCGCTCGCGTTGCTCGCTTCTCACTGCCGGAATCTGCTTTGGACGATACCAGCGCCACACTTGGCAACAGTTCGAAGATGGCGTTTACCGTGCCGCGGATGGAGATAACGATAAGGACACTGAACTTAAGGCGCATGTCGTTGTCCCATTTCCGAATGTCGCCTTCCTGAGGATCGACCCTTTCCAATTTGGGGGTGGGAGGCCGTTGGATTTCGATAATTTCGGAGCTAATTCATGTGCAGGTTGTATTGACGGCGACTTCGTAGCCCTCTGAACGCCCCCGTTTATGTTTTGTTCGGGTTTACGGCTGTCTCGTTTCGGGACCGGGTGGCGCGAATTGTACGGATGGAACGTCGTAACCGCGTAGATATAGCCTAGAAGACTAGGAAATTCGTGTATATAGGCATTGTGGTAGTGTACCTAGGCTGAAATGGCATCGGATTTATTGAAATCTTATTGCCCGAAGTGAAGCCAAGTCAATGAGAGGCTTCAAAAAGTGTTACTTCAATGGACAGTCAAATCTATATCCTCAAAATTACACCACGTAGAATAACCTAGACAGTGTCAAAATGCCATGTAAGGTACAGTAGAGTATCCTACTAAAACATGAGAAACACCCCAGCCCGGAGAAATTCGCGGACTGGCGGATATACCACTTGGTCATGTTAACGGCGAACTGGTATGGTGAAAATATCGAACGTTGACTTCTTGAAAACTTCCTTCCAGGGCGGTCTGGAAATCTGTGGAACGCGTAGTGAGAACCCTGAAGATGATGTTCGCGGTGTCGCCAAGGTGGATATCCCGTGCTGAACACGGGATATTTCCTCCGTTCGTCCTGCGCGTATGCCAAGTTGGGCAGACGTTCTAGACGTGAAATCATCTCGGAATTGACGGTGAAATGTCGCCTTTGAAGTGGTAGATCGAGATCATGTAGCCCCAAGTGATCGGCTAAACTTGCTCTCGAACCACGACCACGCCGAGCTTGAAACTGGTTACACCAATGCGCAACATTGTTTTCCCAGTCTCTGGCTATACCTGGAGACCTAAATTTACTTGGACATTTCTCTGGGGCCTATGTAATGTTAATTCCGACGGTCTTTGGATCAAAGGACGCGTGTTTACACCCGCTTTTCGCGTCAACGCCTCAGCGAGGCGCTTTGGACCCTGACTATCGATGACACGAGGATTTCTAGGACCCTGTGACGTGTCTGGAGTCTCGACAATCTTATCTTGACTGTCCTGGATGTGGGGAAATGACGACAGCGTTGAACCTCCTCCTCCGTCCCTCCTACACTTGGATGAAATCGCGTTTCCCGCCCGAAATTGTTCAATCCGATGGCCGTGGAACTCGTATACACTCTATTTATGCCAGGATATAGTGTCACATTGCGTGCAAAACAAATGAATTTCACAATAAACCCGAATTCAGTGTGGCACGAAAACAGGTTTGTACCTTTCCGTTGTTCAATCGCTCCAATTTCATGCTGACCCTGTGACAGTCATTCAGGACGTAAACGGCGACTTTATTCCGTGTCCAGAGCGGTGCAATTAGCAACGCGAAGCGTTGCGCATCTCCGCCATGAAAAGTAGATCTGTGAGTTTTTCGTTTTTCCGGTAGAGAGAAGCGCCAATATGACTCACATCAGACCCTCAGGGTCTCTATGCTGAAACGATCGAAGCGTTTTGGAGGCTGGAAGCTTTGTCTGGACGAAGGGAATGTTGAATGGGTGCATTTGAGAGGACACGGTAAGTTCTCTTGAGTTTGGGTCAGTCACTTTCCATAGAGTCTGGCAAGTCTCATAGTCGAAATGAATTGTCCTATAGTAAGCTATTTCTTCCGCCGTTGATTGCTCAGGGAACGTAATTCACGCAGGAGCTTGGAAACGGCTTCGCGTGGCGGCACAATAATTGGGCAAAAAGTTCCGAAGTCTCCGCCCAGACCAGCGCTCTCGCTTCAACGGCGTCCGATTACCGAAACGTATTTACGTCTCCTGCGGAACTGGCAGCGTTGGAAACGCAATAAAAGGCGATGGAATTCTCCCCAAACCCATCATCACCCACTTTCCTTCCTCTTCTACTTCCTCCTCTCATCATAGGCTTCCTTGTTCTATTGTCTATTGTCTTACTCTCTACCACGGCTTCGAGGCCTGCGTCTCTCGATGTCGCGACGCCGCGGACGTCGAGCGCCCAGCGCGTCAAAACGTGACCGCTTAGTTCGTTGATCGTCACAAGCGTGGGTAGCCTTCCTACCACCACCATCGTTTGACCTCACTGACTCTTGACCTTCCTCTAGTCGTGTTCGGTGCCGACCTTCAACACCGGTAAGTCTTCCGTGTGCTCTTCTCGTCGACAACCGCCTTGCTAACGATTTGTTCAGACTTTCACCATGAGGTGAGCGCTCTTCCGTTCGACGTTGGCGGCTCTGACGGCGTCCAGGACGACATCCTCAAGCTTGTTGGACATCGGCTTCTGCAGCCAGACGCGGTTTCTGATCGTCGTGCGTTATTGTCGCCCCATACTTTTTCCATGTACTCATCCTTCGCCAGCGAGAGCTCTATCCCCAGGAACGCCGTGTTTGACCTAGTTCTGCTCTCGGGTACGTCGTTATTTGCGCTCTAGTTTCCCACTCACGGTGGTGTAGGAGCTCCCAAAGCCATGGCCACCCCATTCAGACTGGTTGCATTGACTCCACCCGAGCACTACCCAGTTGGAACTGGACCAAGTAAGGCTCCGTTTTTTCTATTGCTGGCACCTTTGGACTCAATCTCTTCGCAGTATTCTTCGTGGCGGACGCCTTACTGTAATACGCCCTTCTGGTCTTGTTGGACGACATTGAAGGCAACGTCAAGAATGTGTTGACACGCCTAGATCTAGACGGTACGTGCGTTGTGGTACCCTTACATTTTAACTGTTTATTTATTCTTATAGTCATCGAGCTCTACTGCAAGCCCCGATGTCCGAATCTTTGAATAATCGAGTTGACCTCCATTTGCCCGCCGGACTGTGTATCGCGGATGTGAACCACCTCAAGGATACGTCGTACACCGTTTATACGCTCATAGCGCTACTCGTCTGGATAGTCAGAGTCGCCGGGATGAGTACGTTGTCCTCAATCTTTGTTTTCATATATTCACCTTCAACTTGACAGCTGGCATAACGTCGTCTTATGTCCGTGAGTTGACCTGATTCGCCGGTATTGACGACACTGACTCTCTCTTCATCCAGGTGTTGTTCCCCTTTGTACCTCTCCCAGGAGGAGCACACTCTTTCCTTCTTGCTTCAATGTAAGTATTCCTCCCTTTCTACCCGGAACTATATTCACAGGTAATGCGGACACTACAGATAGAGCATTTGGCTACGCGCTGGTGCCGTGAGGTTTGGTTACGTGCCGGCCAACACACACGAGAATGGCTTGCATGAAATGGAGACGTCCGCTTCTTGACGCTTCTATGGACGCGGCGGCGGCGTGTACAGGCCCGAGTCCTGTTTAGCCATGAAATCCGCCATGGTCTCGATGTCGGACCTTCACTTTCTCTTACGAGTAAGTCGTCCTTGCTTCCGCTTTGCTGTCCTTACTGACTCGAACTTGTTAGTATACGCTGCGGGTTGTTTCGCTTCCCATGGGTAGGTCTTTGCTGGACTTGTTCATTCAACTGACTGACCTTTTTCTCGTGTAGACTTTCTATCATCGAGCTGTTTCAGTCGTAAGTTTTTCCTGGTTTCTGGTTTAGCGCGATATTGACCCGACGCCCGTCTACGAAGGCTCGGTTACTCGTTCGACAAACAACGGTGCCCGGTAGACGCTTCAAGCTTCTCATCTCCGAGACCGGCTGGATTTGCCTTGCCCGTGGGACAACTATACGCTGTGTCGTCGGTGTCAACGAAGACGAAGCCGACGGGACTTATTTCACGACATGACACGATGTGACTACAGGCTGTCTACGATCCCGAGCTGTCCTTTCTCGTACGCTGTTCTTATATGCCTTGAAATTCTTTTGACACTAACCGTGCTGTGTCTGCAGGTACAGATACTGCAACCGTTCGTGAGTTTTTTGTTGGCCGTTCTCGTTGATATTGACACAATTTACCGTATAGAGGTATATATTTTGTGCTGTCGATGACGCCGGGGGCGCAGTAGATGTCCTTTGGTCGAATCTCTCGCTGCTTACTAGTAGGTGATCCCTCTGCTTATGTTCAAGGTCTTTGATTGACGTCGATTTGTCAGTGCACTGCACTATGCGATTACGCTTCGTATCGCGGTAAGGTTGAGGTCTCTTTCGTTCTTGTGTGGATAGGCTTGTATCGGAAGGGCATGTGCTCCCGCGTAAGCGCTGTTCCTTTACCTTCATTCGACATGTTACATACTTGGCTTGCAGTTAACGCGAGCCAGGCAGACGTGGATCGATTATTCGTTGACTGGCTTTCCCCGCGCGCATCCCTGGTACCGTCTCGAGAAAGTTCTTCATACGACTCGGCTTCACCATACATAGAACACTTGCTGGTATGCTGTTCTTATGCTTGGTATTCCCTTTCTGAGTGCTAACCGTTCCTTGCAGGCAAGATGGGAATGCTGTAACGCTGCTGGTGAGTCTGACTTACCATTTCGCGTCGTTACCGTAATGCTAATAGCATTGCCCCACAGACGGGACTCAGATCTCATACTGTCGTCGCTATTGTAGACTTTAGCTACAATACGGACCCGCTTCGGATTAGATACCCGTACTTACATTATGGCCTTTATCTTCGTACATAGTCCGCTCCCATACTGTGTAGACTGGTGAGTGCATGCCTCTCTGCGTCTAACCCCCCAGACTAACGACTTGTCCACAGATCCCGCTATGAAACTCTTTGCCTCGAGAAGTGTGATGACTTCCCCGCCACTTGAGACAAGTCTCCCCCCCCCAATGGACAACACGCGCAACAGCCCGCGAAGCCTGAGGAGCCCGTGAGCAGTCACACCGGAGCATGCTCCTCAAAGCGCACGGTGAGGAGGAAGGAGATACAAGGGGAGACGTACAAGGAAAAGGAGGAGACACCGGGGACGCGTTGAAGAGGGTGCGCCCACGTAGGGAGAGCCTCGCGTCGAAAGGTGTCGCCCGGGGCGTGCTCGAGTCCTGTCCACCGTGCAGCAGACCCTGCTCGACGTCAAATTCATCAGCGAAGCCGACGAGGGGCCCTTCAGCCAGACGTACCGCTGGCCCGAATCACCCGCCCAGCGCATCCCGCTGATCCTCTCCGACCACGCGGAGGCGCACCATCATTCCCGGGACTCGTCCTCCTCGTCTGAAGACTCTAATAGCTGTGACCTGTCGCACATCGACAGCCAGCTCCGCGCGGAGCTGCTCCAGTCCGAGCTACTCGCGGGCGCGTGGGACGCGGGCGACGCGGTGCACGCCAAGTACCACTCGGAGCTGCAGCTCATCCACTACCTGACGAAACACGACGTGGACGTGGCGTACCAGGCATTTGGGACATCCAAGCCCGTGTGCTGGACGTGCGGGAGCTATATTGATCACCTGCCGGATGGGGAGGAGAATAAGTGGTGGTATTCGAGGGGGTGTAGTAAGGTGTACCATGAGTGGATGATTCCGAATGAGGCGGCGGATGAGGTGGTTGAGGCGTTGTTGGGGAGTTGTCAGGAGCATATGGAAAGGATTGTTGAGGAGGTTGCCTTTGACTGCTACTATTGATTATAATAATTTACAAGTAGATCCCTAGTGTGGCGCATAATCTTTCTAATACTGTTTCTTAATGTCGATTGGTGAACAGGTCTCAACGTATACTTACAATTACCATAATAGCTGAAAACAAAGCATCACTAGCTGTCAATTCCGCGAAATTCAAAGTTGCCCCGAAAGCTCGTTACGAAATACAAAAGAAAACCGATAGCAAAGTACGCGTAATGTTCGAAAGAAAAACTGAATAAGACTATAAATAATTGGTCCACTCATGAAATCATAAGAAAGCGTGCAAACGGAGATGAAAAGAGTCCAGAAATCAAGGCGCAGAACAGTCCGGTATTTGAACGTTCTTCAATGTGCGGCTAAACGCGTACGATGAGCAAAACTGAAGACAAGAGACAAAAGAGACGTACTTTTGATGGAAAAGACCCCAGTAGCCCTCAACACCACCATAGAGCTCATCCTTCCACTTCTCGTCAAAGAACTCAAAGTAAAAGTACCCAACATTGTTCGTGTTCGCTTGGCAGACAAAGTTGTCGAGGAACGTCTGCAAGTTGGCTTCG
>QLPD01008362.1:0-22610 GCA_003314085.1 Hymenopellis raphanipes
GGAGCGTCGATGAAAGCTTTTTGAGGTCGTCTTGAGTGCCAAAGTGAGAATTAAGAGAATGAATGTCTCGAGTCCAGTAACTGTGACAGCGCCTTAGCAAACTGCAAGGGAGAAGAATGAGACGTTACCCATGATAAGCCTGTCCGTATTTCGTGACGCCTTCGAGGTTGGCCACAATAGGCGATATCCATACAGCGTCGAAGCCGAGCTGCTGAATGTAGTCGACGTGGCTGATGATACCTTGCCACGAACCTCCACAGCGCATGCCTTTAGCAGTGTCGCAAATGGCGCCAGCATCACCCACGACGGCGAATCGGTCAGTCAAAAGCTGCCGGGACGCCGTCAATCACGACGTCGATGGATACCTTGAAAGCTTGCCTGATAGATAGACCGCGCGCGCCATTCGTCTGCACTGGCCGCCAGAGAGAGCGAGACGAGAGAGAGCAGGAGAATGGCAAAGGCGTGCAGTACGCCATCCATAGCTGGTGGTGGTGGTAGTGGTAAGAAATTAGTTGGGATTTGGCCGGAAGCAAAATACACGTACAAGAAGCCCCTAAAGACGCGTTCTTGCCGCCTTCGGAAGCAGTGTGGCGTACGCCGTCGCCCCAAGAACTAAATAGAAACGGCTTTTATGTCCCATTCAGTGCCTGTACCGAGCATCTAAAAGACACATGGAATGGACTCTCGAATTATTTGATTCCAGAATAGGATTTCGTGACGATACATTGATATCTGCACCAACACGCTTTCGAACTTGAACGTGGCCTTGAATAAGCTCGGGAGTTAAATTACCGTAAATCACGTCAAAATCCGCTCGCCAGGCAAAGATGCCTCAAGTGTTGGTGGTGGTTGACAGTCAAGGTAGTTTGCGCCGGCTAGCGCCGAAAACGGCAGCTCTTCGGATGCGTCGGGCCGGCTCGTTTTGGCAATTAGCATTTGGCATGGCGTTGTCATCCTTTCCTCCATCCCTCATCTCCCCAACGCGAAACCCAAGCCCCCAATGCCCGCCGCAGCGAATCCTCTCTTCCTGAAATGGGTGAAGTGTACGCAGTCATTTTTGCCTCCATTTACGCGCTTATCGTTGGGCAGCATTCCACGCAGAAAAGGATTACAAGAAGCGTGGAGGCCCCCCTCGCGCAACTGGCTACGAGAACGCTATTCGCGCCCTCGAATCGTGCAACACTAAATACGAACACCCCAGGGATTTGAAGGATCTCAGCGGCATAGGTCCCACGTGCATTTCCAGGTAGTCGTCTCTTAGTTATAACGCGTCAAAAGATGGCTCAACGCGTCTTTTTGTCCCAGACTGATAGAGAAACTCGAAGAGCACTGTGCCAAGAAAGGCATCCCCATGCCTGAACCCAAGACGAAACCTAGAGGTATCCGCGCGACGCGTCTGTGGGTGTTCAAGCAGTAGCTTACGATTTACACAGCGCCGCGAAAGAAAGCCGCTCCCAAGCCAAAGAAGACTGAAGACGACGATGAAGGTGAAGAGGGGGTCGACGAGAAGCCTGCCGCGAAGAAGAAAGGTATGCCATCAACAATGATGATATCTATCTGACCTATTTGCCTAGTCCCTGCAAAGAGACAGACCAAACGTAAACGTGACGACTCCGAAGACGACGACGAGCATTATGAAGCCGAAGTCATAGTGAAGCCCCAAGGTGCAGTCCGAACATTGCCTATCACAAAGTTCCCTACTCATATTGCGACTTTCAGCGCGGCCGCGACGCGCCTCGGCAAAGCGCCCCCGTTATTCGGCCAATTCTGACGCAGAAGATGAAGCCTGACCAAAGAGAGAAGTCTGAGCCCAGTACGTACGGATTGGATTTCTCGACATTTATCGCCAAATTTTGGATCAACACCTCGCGAACCTTACAACATGTACTTATTGAAATTGACTACTTTCGGAGAGTACCTGCCACAGAGCACCATTAGCTTCGCCCACTTCGGAAAGCTATCGAGGAAAAGCAACCGAGATGCAGTCTGTCGCCTCAGTCGCCTAAGAGATGGACGATTTGATCGCGTCTGGATGTTCTCACGTCCTCCATTTACTTGCGCCACGACACGTTGGGAGAGATATCCATGCACCCCTGACGGATGCCGAATACCCGCAGATGGCACACGACAACTAATTGGTCTTGTCTTGTACGTTTGAAAAACCATCATGATACCCTGTTTGACTCTGCACAGGTTGCCAGATCCAACATCATTTCCTGGTACGATCATCGAGGTGTCCACTCTGAGCAGTTGAGTTGCATTGAGTGTGAAACCTGCATGTCGTTCAGAAATAGTCCGTTTCACTCGCTCCAAAGTTGATGACCTTTCTCCTCTAGCTGTCAACGCGCCCCGGAAATTTACCGCAAAACCCTTCTGCACATGTAAAGCTCCTGTCTTCACCAAAATACCATTTAGGCGCAACAAATCGTCTTATTCTGCGTGGTTCCTAGCACTCTGAAGTAAGATTATTGTAACAAGGAGCGAAATTGGGCGTGTACATCCACAAAACCTCCGCGTTTTGGTGATACGAACGACGAGGAATCAAGATTTCGTGGAATAGGAACTGGAGAAAACTGAGACCTTTGAACCTTTCAGAGATCGCGATCATTTTGACACGCTCAATCCAGACCCTAGGAACGCTTTCGATCACGCTCACCTTGTGGCGTTGGGTGGGAATCTAACTTCACCTGCTTTGGCGAGCAATTGATAATCACTTAAGCCATTGGATATGTAAAGTTCGGGGTTTCTCTCGTCGTGATTCGTACTCTTCGCCTTTCTGGACCATCATGCCTGTAGTATCAACGCTGGACAACACGTACGTGTGCTTCTCAAGGCTTGAATATCTCTAACTTGTCGTTTCTGTAGTCTCGGACTTCTTTACGACGCGGTCCTCATCTCGGCAGCGTGAGTGCATAGTTGGCATGCTTCTTTCGAAGAACTCTCATCGTATTTCGCCTGTTCAGACTCTATGGAGGTACACATGTTATCCCTTACCCCCACCAAGTACTTACGCGCCGTCGTGGCAGCCGGATGTCTCCAGGCTTGGTTCTACTTCCGGAAATACAGTCTACGAGACCCATGGCCCATCAAAGCCACGGTCTCGTTCATTTTACTCTGCGACACAGTCCAAATGGCGCTTCTCTCTGGTGCGTGGCTCCACCAAAGAGTACGAATCTCGTAGCTTATGATTTTCCGCTTTAGCATCTGTGTACAAGTACACAGTGACATGTCAGTCAACCCGACTCACGCTAGGCTTCATCACTCATGATTGTGGACAGTTCACGGCGACAACGCAGCCCTCAACATCATGGAAAAGTGCGGTTTCGCGTCATCTCTGGTTACGACTCATGCTGATGTGTTCTGGCAGAACACTTCTCATAGAGCTGTTCTTCAGCGGAGGTATCGCGCTAGCGACTCAGATGTGCGCTCCTTCCTCCCTTATCCGGATTGATCTAACCCCATCCTCAAAGGTTCTACTCGTGGCGTATTCTGGTTTGTAGGTGTAGCGCCTTCTGCTGTTCAGGTTCTTTCTAATTTCCCGGAAGTGAGCAAGAGCTGGCTCCTCGCAGGTGCTGTTGTGCGTTCAGCTTTTTTTTCAACACTCGACCATGCGTGGCTTACGATTTCTGCAGGCTATCCTAGGGTGGACGTCCTATTGTGCGTATTTCAACTGCTTGACCGCGCATTGACCCATTTTGACGTATCTTGTTCAGTGATTCTCTTCGGTATGACTTGTGTTTCCCGTTCCACGTAAAACTTACTCTGTTATTCAGTGTACACTATCATCGTGTAAGACCTTCTCGATTGGACTCACGTCGCTCGTTGATCCCTTGAACAGTCTGAAGTACGAGTTCTTGACCGACTTACTGAAACAAGTAGTAAGGGCCTATGTACTGCTTGTCTTGACTCGATCTCTGAATATGTTCTTCAGCCCATGTCGACTACTCTCAACGCATTTGGAGCTGCATGCGGTTCGCTTCTTCACTCTGACACTCCGGTCATTGCCTGACAGGGCCTCGTAGATCTGGCAATTACTGTCATCATGGTGATGTACCTTGAGAAATCCAAGACTGGCTTCAGAAAGGTCGGTATCGCAAAGCATACAGTGAGAGCCTATTCTTACTCATGGATGTAGAGCACGGACATGATCAATCGCTTGATCATCTTTACTTTCAACACAGGTGCGAAGACTGTTTCGCGGTTCCATCATCAGCAATCCAATTCACTTCGGTGACCAGGCATCCCCACAACCATTTGCGCGCTTTTGTCGTTGATTTGCGTAAGTTTTCCCAAGTCTCCCCGCTGCTCGATAAATGCTGACCCCGAGATAGCTGAACGCCATCCCAAGTACATTCCTTTACATCTTCTTTTATCTGATCAGTGAGTGTGGCGTACTTGCGAATTTTTACCGAACTGACTCTAACATTCTTAACAGTGGGTCGATGTAAGTCCAGCAACAGAAACGCCGCATCTACTTGCTTACCGCTCGCGCAGTCTACACAAACTCTATCCTCGTGACTCTGAACTCGAGAGACTACATCCGCGACGGACGTCGATCAGAGGGCTCCTCGAGTAACGATATATCCATGAATGGATTTGGAACCACAGGAGGGTTTGGAAACAGTGGCGGTCGGGGCATTGTCAGTCGTCTTCTCTCCCTGCGCAGCGAATGTCTGATTAATTAATTAATTCGTTAGGCGAACGCTCGCAATGGGCCTCAGGAGATATCCATTCGTATCGACACGAACCAGCATGTTGTATGTCTACGATTTTCTACCTGAAGCGTGCATTTCACTGATAAAGTTGCGCCACAGGAGGCTGGGATGGACTCGAAGGAGTATCCTGAAGAACATCATTCTGGGAAACCAGGCGCTGTGTAAAATAGATAGATTGCCAACCTACGATACTTGATGTAGCGCTGGTTATAAGTATTTATGTGTTTTCTCAATCGAATTGACTTTCTGGTGATGACGTTCTCTCAGGGAGCCCAAAATCTCCTTGTCTCCTGAACTCATTAAGCAATTCCTCATGAACGCTTTGCTGGCGATACCTGCGTGTCCACCTTCACATGGATGTTGCAGTAAAGGGGTGTATCCAAACGTGCCGCACGCGCAGAGGCTAAAGCGGTGAGCATTTCAATCATAGAGATTTCGAAATTCACACACTCCTTTTCGATAGGGTGTTGATTGGGTGTTGACCCGATTGAGCATTTTTGATTTTCCCTTTCAACTACTTACTCGTTTGTGATCTCCCCTCTTCATTCGCATTCGGATCGCTCTCCAAAAGGCTATCGTTCGCTGTCTCAAAATAAAATCGCGTTACATGACACCTTTGGGAGCCTCCCGGGTGCAGAAAATCCAGATTGTGGCAGATTGAAGATTCTCGTCTTTGACTTACGTTACTACAGATGGATCACAGAAATCGATCTCACCCCTTCCTGTCCATGCAGATTGGTCCCTAATCTACCTCTTATGATGTCTCATGGAGGTCCGGGCGCAATGTACACCTATAACAGGCTTTGGAGCTCGTATTCTTGGCCCAATTTTTCTTGCCTTCTGCAATGCTTTCCGCGACAGACACCGCGTTGCTCTTCATCGGCCTCGTCATTCTTGTGCTATGGTTCAACAAGAAGACGTTGTCCAAACCTCCGGGTCCCCCAGGTCTTCCCATAATCGGGAATCTCCTTGATATGCCCAGCGGACGCGACTGGGAGACATTTGGGCGGTGGGGAGAAACGTACGGTTAGTTCTTAGTCTCCCTTCTCCTCTGCAGAAGGATCTAATCGACCTTCAGGACCTCTTCTATCTCTGACCGTTGGGCCGACGACCGTTGTGGTCATCAACACCTACAAGAAGGCCCAAGAAATACTGGACAAGAAAGGACCTATCTATTCTTCGCGTCCTTATGTCGCGATGGCCGGAGACCTCATGGGGTGGCAGAAATCAACTGGGCTGCTGGTATATGGCCCAGACCTGACGAAGACTAGGTAGCTTTCCATTTACTATGCGTATCTGAAAAGCGTCTGAGATGTTCAGGAAACTATTCCACCAGGAGCTTGGCAGCGCATCAGCCATCCGTTCGTTTTGGCCACAAGAAGAGTTCCAAGCGCGCAAGTTCCTGGAATTGTGTACCGACCATCCTGAACGCCTCATGGATAATTGCTTCCAGTAAGGATCTTGTCGTCCATATTGCACGATCTCGGTGAACATGACTGTTGCAGACATGCAGGAGCTATCATTTTCCGAATCGCATACGGCTACACAGCAAAGAACTACGACGACGAGTGGATCGCCACTACAAATGCTGCCATGCACACATTCAACATGGTCAGTTCAAGTCTTCCAGCCCGTTGGTTGAATACACCATTCTAATCTACTACAGGCTGCTGCGCCAGGCGCTTTCCTGGTTAACCAACTTCCATTCTGTATGTTCAATCATCCCCCTACTCCCGAGACCTGGCTGACTTTTTCAAGTGCGCCACTTACCTGACTGGTTCCCCGGTACGGATTTCAAGCGCAAGGCTCGGGAATGGGCGCCTCAATACCTTGATATGATTGGTATCCCCTTCGATTTCGTCAAACAGGGAATAGTGAGTTGTACTCACTCCTACAGCTGTTTTGTTCTCAGTTTCTGATTTATAGGCCGCCGGAACCGCTGAAGAATCCTTCACTGCCAAATGGTTAAAACGAAATCTCTCATTGGAGGATGAAGAAATCCTTCGTCATGGATCTGGAGCGATGCTTGGAGGTGTGTTAAATCATTCGTAACTAGAGGTGTTTCCTCACCGTTAATACCTATCCAGCCGGCTCCGAAACCGTTCGTGCTACTACCTTCTCTAGTTGGACCTATCTCTCACATCCCGCCGTATAGACCGCAATCACGATCCACTGTTTCTTCCTGATGATGGCGCTGCACCCTGAGGTGCAGAAAAAGGCGCAGGCAGAAGTTGATGCCATCTGCGGTCGTGAACGCTTACCGCATTTCGGAGACCGGGAACATCTACCGTACTTGGAGGCGCTGATCAAGGAAGTGACGAGAATGCATCCTTCTGTCCCTTCTGGTGAGCCATCTTGTTGTGTGAGATTCAGGATATGCTTAACGCTACACACCTATAGGAATTCCTCATACTACCACGGAGGACGACGTCCATGACGGGTACTATATTCCCAAGGGCACTATCGTTATCGCCAACCTCTGGTGCGTCCACTGAACAGCATCCCATTCACTAGCACGTTAAACAATTGTACAGGCAAATGACGCGCGATCGCAAGGTGTACACCAGTCCGTTTGCGTTCAATCCCGAGCGCTTCCTGGGTCCCAATCCGGAACAGGATCCCTACGAAATTATCTTTGGATTCGGTCGTCGGTAAGTCTTGGTCTAATCAGAGTAATCGGGCCATAGCTGAACATTGTTCAGTTTGTGCCCCGGACGTCTGCTCGCGGATGCTTCGCTCTACATCACGATGGCAATGTGCTTGTCTGCCTTCGATGTCACGCTGGCCAAGGACGATGCTGGAAAGCCCATCATACCTGAGCTGCTGCCAGTGCCTGGAACAGTCAGGTCAGTTTGCGCATTCCTACCCTCGTTCCGTGTCCTGACAATGCTCCCCAACTTCTCAGTGCTCTAACACCATTCAAGTGCACGATTACTCCCCGCTTCCCTCAGGATCAACTCGACGAACTTATTCGTCACTAGACGCTCCTTACTGTTACTACACGCCAAGCGCTGGCTTATCTTCTCTTCTGTTCTACACTCCTTTGTCCTCTCAACGGCGCGTCCCTTGCCCACACACTCTCTACAAACAATACAAACACCGTGCATACATCTCCACGAGACGAGCCGCAACTTAGATTTAGAAGTGTCATGTTAAGCGTGACTTGGGAATTGTGCGCCATCCAGCAGTCCGATGACTGGGGTATCGTGAATGCGACACACCGGTTTCGGTGTTCTCTCTCTTAGGCTTTAGAGATGTCATGACAGCCATACGTTTGTGTCGCGATCTCCAAGCCGTATCACCAAAAAACCACGAGGGAGATCGAAGACGTTCGTTGGGACTCGTCGAAGTACAAAGCCGTCAAATAGCATCGCTAGGGAGAGGTGTGAAGTCAGTCGCATTAATATGATATTATAATTCGTATGTTCAAACCAAATTCATGGGATGGTGACCAGAGGAAACCAGTACGGCCCCTTCCACCATTTCCACTCATCATGGTTACTATTAAAGTTATCCAGTGTCACCGCCAGCCCAGCCGCCTCCAGCTCTCTCAGCCCCGCATCCTGCAGCGCGCCAAAGTCCGGATCCGAGCAATACATTCTCAGCAACTTCAACCCCGCTCTGCGCTTCAGAAACGCAATGAACTCGGTGGCCTCGAGCTCCCGTTCGTCCTCTGTGTCGAACTGCACATCGCTCACCATAGCGGTCACAATCTGAAGGGACGGCAGAACCCCTGGAGTAGACAGTTTACTCATCGTCGTGCGCGTCATTTCGGGTATGGGCAGTGTAACTCGGATCACATGGCGAAAGGCTGGTTGAGTGAGATCAACCTTGGCGAGTAGCTCGCCCTCAAGGAGAGAGAGCACCGTCAACCGGCATCCAGAGCGCTCTAGGAACTTCTGCAGGATCTCGCACGAATTGTGGACACAGTCGCGCACGGTGAGTGTTCCGAGCTTGGGCAGCGTAAGCGCGTCGAGGATGATGGAATGCCGTACGCCAAGCATCTCAATCGTGGGGAGGGTAATGCGAATAGGGCTGACAAGCGGCTCTTGGTAGCAGTCAAGGTGCAGCTCAACAAGAGACGCGTAAGACCGCAGATACTCGACGTCCACGAGTGTGTTCATCGTTACGCCTAAGTGTGTTATGGGAATAGATTCGTTAGGCGCTTCCATGATCTGACTATCACGAAAGTCGGCCTTGCGCAGTTTGGGGGCCTCTAGGAAAGTCCGGATGAGCTCTTGATCGTGGCCCGTCCCTTGTCCGAGTGGCTTTTTCAGGTAAAACTCTTCAAGTAATGGGAGCTTCCCTTTAAGGCGGTCGGCTATATCTATGTTGGAGTAGGCGACGAGTTCAATAACGCGCCAACGGTAGGATTGTTGCGCCACGAGATCGATAGATAAAAAGCGCGATGCTAACGCGGCGATATTAATGTTGTCCTCGTTTTCGTTAATGCGCGCTGGTACTTTCATGGCGATGTGGAGTGGGTGGGCCGCAGAGCGCCTGAGGTGCTCAGTTAAGATTTCGGATGCCCTCGGGGGGTCCCAAGTGATGATGAGCGTCGACCACAGGGATGAATTTGTGAGAACGATGTGGCGCCAAGTCGTGCAGACCTGGCCCAATGTCCATGGCGCACATGTGGTATCCAGGCTGTTCACCGGTCGTCGAGAGACTTTCTCGAATATATCCAGCCATATTTCGGGCGGAATTTGTGTGACGGCAGGCAGATTCGTCCTTGATACGTCGATTGGCAAGAGATTTGAAAGGAATGTAGACTATACTCACAAAGACATGATGGTTGTTGTCGTTCAAGGGTAATATCACTCCCTCGCATGGCATTATACGTGTTACTATGAAGGATGTCAACGTCGAGTTTCAAGGAAGATGGTGGTCGGAAGGAAACGGCATATTTGCAATTCACGGCCCAGGTCAATAACCGAGTCCGGAATATCCGATGAGTCCGATCGCATTTCCATGGCCATACTTAAGTAAGACGTTCAACAGCCAGTGGCCTGGAAGCTTAATGTGGCGCATGAACGCGTTACTCAACGCCATAAGATTTATCGCATACATCCTGTCAGACAAGGACACATGTAGGCCCTTGTGTCAAGGCGTTCTCTCCGTCGCACAATAGGCAGCCACAGAACCATGACCAGTGCGATTGTAGTAACGCACCACTTGGAATCATTCAATGTTGTAATACATTCAACTTGGTATTTTTATCCATGAAAGCGTCTGACATTGTCACTTAAACCTTTTACAGCAGAAATTGCCTAGGCCCGCTTTCCAAGATCCTGAATGGAGGAAAAGAAACACCCTGGAAGAGTCATGAGTCCTATTACAAGGTCGAAGTAGTACACACGATTAAAAAAAGCTTGCCGGTCTAAAACTGTTATCAAGTTTAATCATAACCTTGGCGGGCCTCCACCTCACAACACTTCCAATTGTCCGTCTCCAAAAAGATAGCAAAATCGACGCTATCGTGAGTGCAATCTGACTCGACAGTCTCTGGCCACTCTTTCCTGTATAGGCGGGAGCAATCTCTACGCGTCTGGGTCTAGTACACTGCGCGTGATGCAAATGACCGCGAGTGAGCTTCTCCCGGTCTTAGATTTCCACCTTTACGCCCGATGTCCGCGCAAAACAGTTAAACGCGGAAGAAGGTAGTCTTATCCGGCATGAGAAGCGCTCACAGGATATAAGCTGACGCTCTGGGGTACTCCCCACCTCGACCTGCCAGACGACCAAGCATTCCATATCACTATGAAGCTCACGATTGTCATCGTCCTCCTTTTAAACACTGTTGTGCATGCTATCCCTGTTGCAGTGATGCCGCTCCCGACTGGTAAGCCTGGTTACACCTGTTACGTCGCTCTTAATGCTTTTGCGTACAGAGAACATCGATCGTCCTCTCAGAGACGGCGACCCGGGAATCGTTCCCGACGCTGCATTCTAAAGAGCCACTATCAGTAAGTAACGCGATGTTATTGGTTCAGGGTTGGTAACCAATTGCGCCCAGACAAACACCCACGACATTTCTATGTGTAGTCCCCGGTCAGACGATTAACGGAGAGGGAAGACGATAAAATGCTCTTGAGAATGTAAACATATGCGCTTTGAAGGGTGTTTGTCGACCGCCGTTGCAGAAGTTGACTCTATGTTATGATCAGTAACCGCGAAAATAAGTCAGGCAAACGAGAACGCGCCACACAGAATCGATTTTCTCTTATCCTCACGCGATGAACTGTCCACATGATACCTTTTCGGTTCGTATGCATCATTGAAAGAGTAATTGCGTATTGATTGAAGGTCGGCCAAGAAAGAGGGCCATTGATGATAGAGGAGCCTTCAAAGAATAAGGGAACCGATAGGCAAATTCAAGCCGCTTACGGGCAGGTGATGCCATTTTCCTTGCATGTAGCGCGCGCAGCATCCACGCGAACAGCTTGCCGTGGTATCGTACTCCTCTTCGTCTGATAAAACGCGTCAAGGCGACTTCGGGACTTTGGGAATGGGACAGTCAGGGGCAGAGCATGGTCCGTGCACCACCATTCGGCGACAATGTCGCGTAGCTTGAAGCAGCGATGGCGACGAAGGTCAGCGAGCGATTCCTTGAGGAGATAATGAGCCAGCGGTCGAGCAGTTATCAATGATTTGATGTGGTGGTCAAGAAGAAAAGATTGACACAGCCACATGATCACTTTGTTCCTTGACGCCCATGATGCGCCACCTACTCCTTGCGTTCACTGTATGGCGTCCCAGACTGAGTTCATAGAAGGATTCTATTACCTTCGTCACATGGTCTCTGACTCGCTACCTCGGTATCGGTAAGTTGACATCAATGTTACTTCAATCGTGTTCTTCAAGGCCGCAAGACACATATGTGTGCCACGAAGCTAACATTTCGTCTGTCTCTCGAAATCACGGTGCCTTCTAAATGATAGGAACACACTTCTTGATCAATCAACTCAAGGGATTATGAACAGGTATCATTGAAAAGCTGAGTCTAGGCAGCTCTGCTCGCTTGACAATCGCGTTATTCTCGTCGTCGTCGCCGACTGCAGCGGACTACATTGAGGCCATTATCGTCCCCGTGGCCACAGATTTGATTCGTCGTGATATTCAAAGATCCGACCAAGACGTATCTCGAGTGTATAAGTACTACGACCTCGAGTTCCTCAGAGTCCACTGCACCCAAGAACAAAGGCACTTTCACCACCGATCCCAGTTTGAACATCCTATCACCATGAAGTTCGCTGTACTCGTGACTTTCCTGCTCGCTGCGTTGGTGTACGCCGAAGAGTGTGAAAATCAGAGTAGAGATTCGGGTCAGTCTCTTTTTCGGTTTCCCAGCTGCAGACTCATACTAACTTGAACGGTACCCAGAAAATATTGATCAGCCTGCGCGTGATGCTGGCCTTTCGCCTGCATGTGGGTTCTGAAATCCAGTACGTGTTAACCTTCCTCTGCTGTCCGTCAGTGAAATCCTGCCAGTGCTAACTCTTCCATTCGGAAGCGTCCCCCTCATACAATGACATCTTCCCGGCATTGCCGTCAGGAGTCATCAACTCGACTTTCGATACAGGCTGTAGACGCGACCAATACAGTAAATTTGTGGATGCTAAGCTAGACATCGCGGCTCCTTGAGCCACACTTCGAAGACGAGCGGGGTGATGTCGTGAACGCGCAGAATTTCACTCCGACAGAACCATGCCCTTCGAGTTCGCGCCCAAGGAGAAAGCGCCGCCGACTTCTGGGTAGAACAAATCAACCTGAACGGCGTAATCCTGTCGGACGTAGTTTATGGCAAGACGCGCCGCCATCTTTCTCGGGATAGCCAACAATGACACGCAGGCCAATAGCCTCAGCAAAGATCTTTCACAATCATCAAATGCAGCCCCGGCACTTCATGCAACTGCGCGAGTCGGGACCCATGCATCCATATCGACGCCCCGAATCATCCGAGTATCGTTCTCCTCGGCATGGGCGGAACGCCTTAAGGCTCTTGTGAGTTTGAGAAGAGGACAACCAGCGTTAGAGCATGGTACGTGTACTTTCGTTGTCCATTTGGCGACAACAACATCTAGGAGAGCCAGGGGATGACGGCATGAATATGTGGCGCAATTTCTTGTCATATTCAAGTTGTATAAGAGAAAAAGAGCAGCAGTAACCATTGATTTATTATCTACTCTCCACATCCAGAAGACAATCGACTTGATACCGTCTTGTCGCCCGGCAGTGTATGAGCATGACGCTTGGGAGGGACTACTGTACTAAGTATTAGGATTTCGACAACAGAGGAGAAAAGAAGCTTACATGTACTCGATTTCAAAATGTAACTGCAGGCGAAAGGCCAGCATCACGCGCAGGCTGATCAATGTTTTCTAGGTACCGTTGAAGTTAGTATGAGTCTGGAAACCTCCTTCTGAAAGAGAGACTGGCCAGAATCCCTGCGCTGATCTTCATAGCCTTGGGCGTACACAAACGCAGCGAGGAGTAGAGTCATGAATGCAGCGAACTTCATGGTGATAGGTTATCTCGATCTGGGATGGTGGTGTGAGTGCCTGCAGTGCTCTTGAGTGCGGATGTGGCGAGTCCTTCGAGCTCGAGGCTGTTGTATTTATACCTCCAATCTAAATTACCTATGGAATAGTATGTAGTTGGGAAACTTGGGACTTAAGTATACACCCAGTCGATTGTAGGTCCACGGCGGAGATGCAGACAAAATCAGTCAGAACGGCGAGCAAAAAAGAGCTGATCGGCATCAGCAGCGTAGTGAATCCTTTCCACCATCCGTGACTTAATCATTGAAAGGGCGTGTAAACAGCACATGGTTTCGCGGCCATAACCATCTGAGCATTGTTACAATGAATAGATGCAATTGCAAGTTGGCTTGCCCGTATACAGTACATGATGGAAAGAAACCTCATCAGAACTCCAAGATGGTGACCTCTCCAACGTCACAAAAATGATAACTACTTATCATCAGTGCTGTACGCTTCCGAAGTCTTCGAGCAAAG
The DNA here is from genome assembly GCA_003314085.1 of Hymenopellis raphanipes. NCBI lineage: Eukaryota > Fungi > Basidiomycota > Agaricomycetes > Agaricales > Physalacriaceae > Hymenopellis > Hymenopellis raphanipes. The sequence continues at coordinate 13,733 of QLPD01008362.1, forward strand.
GCGCAGTCCAAGTACAAGCACGTCGAAATCATGGGACCAAATCCACAGAACAGACTTAGTACTACTCTTCGAGATGGTCAAGTCCGTTAGCAGAGGCTTGATATTACGGCAGAAAACATACAGGACACAACTTGTGATATTCATCTGTCAAAATAACGGAACTTGGGAGAACATCATATGGTCAGCGCGAATGAATATGGCACCTTCGTTGTCCCCACAATAACGGAGATGATGTGTCCGAGCATGCAAGTCACGGAGATGTTCCAAAAGCTCGGAATGTGCGAAAGGGCACTGATTCTACCCATATATCAGGTTATCAAGGCCCAAAGACTGGACTCTGTGCCATCCATCAGAAAGTCAATCGCGGACACGACTTGTACGTGCGATGTCAACTCATGTGGCCGAGGTGGTTCGCGTTGGGCGTTGATGTCGTCTATGAGAACTGAAGAGTTCAGTACCCACAAATGATGGCATCCGATATGTGTAACGGGTATCCCACCGCATAATGATCTAGATCTGTCTAGTGAGAAAGCTCCCAGTCTAAACGGGCGTCAGCTGCTTTTCATTGATCAGCTACTACCAAGACTCGACTCTGCGTGCCAGCCCAGAAATGTCTCCCGCGTTTACTGTTCGACAGGTCGTAGCGACGGAAGGTATGGCGTGCCTCTTGCAGTTGGACAGTGGACCTTGACATTCACTAGAGCAGAAGAAGTCTCTCCCCGGGTTGGAAAGTATTCCGGAGATCAAGGCGACGGAGGAGGCGCTCGCGAAAGCCTTCGCGAACGGTATGCAGATACGTCGTGTCGTTATCTGGACTGATTGCAGTATCAGACCTTTTCACGGCTACGCTCAACGGGAAAAAGGAAGTCGGTGGCGATACATCATACGTCGGCCCATTTTGGACCACAACGGTTCTTTGTGGTCTGCTTGGCGGCGAAGTCTATGTCGCCGAAACGGCGGACGACGAGAAGATCGTTGGCTGCGCTGTATGGTTCCCGCCAAACCATTCCATGTATGAAACGTAAGTTATGTCGCCGCACAGCGTAGCACAGGTTTCCAAGTGCTTCGCGTTAGGGAGGATGAACAAAAATTCGTTCTTGGACCTCTCATGGGCTCGTTCTCTAAAGAGCTAGGGGAGTGGTGGGAGCAAGAGGTTAGTTCCTATTCGAGAACAAATATCGTGCTCATAATAATATGCGCACTTAGTTCCTCCCTCAATACGATGCCTTCAACGACGCGACGTTAGGACCTGGGGTGAAACATGGATCTTGGCACTTACAGACTCTTGGTGTTGACCCGGCCTACCAGCGCAAAGGCGCAGCCAGACAGCTCATCGACACCGTTCATCGAAAGGCAGCAGCCCAGGGTCAAACACTCGTCCTCGAATGTGCAAAAGAATCTAATGTAAGTCTTATTGTGGAAGAAAGGCTGTTGACTTTGAATGCCGACAGATTGATATTTACACAGCTCTGAACTTCGAGCTCGTTCTGCCTAAGGTGAAGGTGGACGCGATTGAAATCCCGACGACACGCGACTACCAAGACACGTTTGTTGGCGTTAACAGTTATCTTGAATTTCCGATGTGGGTGATGCGTCGTGGTCCCGATAAATAGACTCCTTCAGTGGTAGTCACAAGATTTAAACGTGAATGTGGCCTAAGCCACAAACTTGAAGACCTGACAAATTGCAAGTGAAGGACATTACTATAGTTTGATCACTCAGGTCCACTTTCTGGGAGACTCTGTGTCTATACTGAAGTTCGGAAGCTCGTCGATGGACCATCCATCATTTACAGTGAACAATCTGTAGACACTTCCGGGAAGCCGACATTACTGTGAAAAAGTGGGGCGGTATGGCATTGCCTTCGAACATACTCGATAGTAAAAGGGCAACAGTGGAAAAGAAAGGACATACAGAAACTGTGAGGTCAACCATGGCACGGGCAGGTTGATCAAGGTGTTCTATGCATCGTTAGTCTGGAGACCTCCGAGTCTTCGTAAGGATTCACCGACCAAGATTTCTATCACCGCCGCCCCCTGCGGGTGTACACCAAGGACCCAACATCAGAATCCACAGCATGTCGAACTTCATGGTGAGTGTAATGACCGTTGAATACTAGAGCCAGTATCCGATGGACTGAATCAATCTGTCCTGCAAGGCGAATCAGCGGGATGAGAAGAGAGAGCGAAATCAGCTTCACCTATATCATGGTCTGGAAGGTCGAGTACATTGAACTCAACAGAATTCGAGTCCTGTAATGCAGAATCCAAATGCCACATCCGGCCCCTTCGGAAGCTTGGTGCTTACAATAAGACATTTGAATGCTTTACCGCCGCCTGGAAGTTGAACAACCGTTTACCTGCAGATGAGAGATTTTAAGTCTTCTCATCTGGCTGTGATGTATCGTCCTACTCAACATGCGACGACTCAAACTTTGTGCGCCGACATCGCCAAATCATATAAGGACGCCGCATCTATTCACAAGGTCGTAGCGCTAAAGTAGGCGGCTACGCCGCCGCTTAGGGTGTCGGGGTGCCAGCGGTATTGCGAGGGCGTGGGTATAAGAATAACTCCAGGGCAGTCTGATTCTCATAGAATACAGGACTGAGAAGAAGCCTGACTTTAGAATGGCAAAGGCCCCAGCGCCCGAGTCAATGCTGAAACCCATTGACCGGGATAGAATTGCGATCATAATTAGAACCAATGGCAGCAGCCAGTGAATGAATTCCCGATGGCTGCGGTATTTGCGCGAAGGCAAGGGAGGACGTGGCTGCTCGGCGCGAGACGTATGTGTCGTGATAAACGCTGACAGGCTGGGAAATTGTCGAGGAATAGACAGCTATAAAGGGCCAAGGAAGAAATTCTCAATATCCAAGCACCATGTCTCGCGTCTGGTTTGTTACCGGTACTTCCACTGGCCTCGGCAAAGCCATCCTCGAAAAAGTCCTCGCAGCCGGCGAGCGCATCGCCGCCACGTCGCGTAACGCTGCAGGCCTAGCGTCTCTCCAAGAGCGTTACCCAGATCAGCTCCTCCCCCTTACGTTGGACGTCACCAACCAAGAAGAAGTGGTATCAGCGCTGGACCGTGTCGTGAAGCATTTCGGCCGAATCGACGTCGTCGTCAACAACGCGGGTTATTCCATATTCGGCGAGATTGAAGGTACTCCTCTCTCAGATGCGCGCAAGCTGTTCGAGGTGCAGTTCTGGGGCCCGGTGTATGTCATGAAGGAGGTAAGAGCGCGATGAGTTAGTGAGCATAGATCAGGCTGACTGGATAACTTAGATCGCAAGGATTTTCCGAGAGCAAAAGGGGGGATATCTCTTCAATATCAGCACCGCAGGTGGCTACACTGCCAACGCTCTCATATCGTATTATAACTCCAGTAAATTCGGTAAGTCGGTGAAACATCTGTGAATCGAGGATCAGCACTCAACAATGGTTGGCGATAGCGTTGGAAGGGTTTACCCAGTCATTCCTCAAGGAGATGGATCCAGCGTGGAATATCAAAGGCGCCATTATAGAGCCTGGAGGTTTCGACAGCGAATGGCGCGGTACCTCTGCAAGCACCCTCCCCATCCATCCTGCGTACGATTATCCCACCAACCCGGCTGCCATGTTCCGAGAACTCGGAAAAGCAGAGTTCGCGCATTTGGGCAGTCCGAGTCGTATGGCAGAGGTGAGGACCCCGTTCGTATTTTGAACAATGGAGAGCTGACACGTCTATAAAGGCCATTTTCAAACTGTCTAGCGAACCCAAGCTCCCCTTGCGCGTCCAGTTTGGAACCGACACCCTCTGGTTAGTTAAACGGCAGGCTCAACAGACGATTTCACAGGCAGAGAAGTGGGCTCATGTAGCTCATTCGACAGATAAAGAAGACATGGATGGCGAGGCTTATGCTGCAGCTCTTGCTGCGTCTCCTCTTTTCCAGTACGATTAGCCACATGTATATTGTAGTGTAAAATGTTTCTTACAATGATCTACCACTGTAACCACGCGGCGACCGACTCTTCCAGCATGAAATGACGGAAGCGTAGAGGTCGCATTATGAGCGCGGGAGGGAGGATAGACTCGTGGCCAGCTCTGGGACCCTGTCAGTGTCACGATTATATATGTCACGATCGTCACTCTTTCACTCTTTTTTTTTTTTTTTTGTGGAAGCATAGGCCTAACAGACGCCCACTTGGTGAGAACCCGCTAGACCGCTTTAAGGTCCGAGTCAGCCCCCGGAAATATTATTTATGAATAAGGGCAAGCATAGGGCGAGGGAGCCTCCACCCTGAGAAAAGCACTCGCTCGACTGGGAGGGATCCAGACTTACCGCACCAGTGCTAACGGAACACTGCTTTCGGGTAGGGAGCGAAACGAATGAACCGCCCGGAAACGGAAGGATTCGTACGAAAGGCCCTGTCAGGGACATTCGTACGAAAGAGTCGTCTGGAGTCCGGTCCATAGCAAAGGTCACGCGTTGTCTTGATTAGGTAGGTTCCCGTTAACACAACTTCGAACGTGAGCAATTTTAAAGCCTCCCGACACCGCAGAAACAACTTTTTTATGCAACACTATGTATATATAACTGCAAGCTGAATTTTCGTACTAGCCAAAACTCAACAATGAAGCTGAGGGAGCCACGAGGTAGCCCATCACGGAAACCGCCAAACCGTGTGAACATACCGTTTCGTCCGCGCCCGTGAGATCACGGTACGGCACAGACGGATCCGCGAATCCCTCATCCGTTTTGGTCCCTACTTTCGGGGGGTGTGCGAATACCCACTGCCATCTGGAATCTGAATTTGAATTTTAAATATTGGGCGACATCGAGGAATGTGTAATTGTAATACGCCAACTTGTCCAGTAAAATCTGAATCAATCTCAGGAGCAACCTATAGTCATGCCTCTTTGGTCGAACTCAGCATTAAACAGCGCAGAGCGTCCGGTCGAGAACTCTTCTCATTTGCTTCAAAGTTGTTTAGGACCTGCAATATTCACACTTGCTCTGTTCCCATGGCTAACAAATCCTGTCTCTGCTCAAGTGCGCTCAATGCTTAGGCAACTTCCAAATACATTCTTTTGAGTCTGCTTGAAAACATCGCTGAACCATTACGGGTATACACCGACTCGCTCAACTGGATCTGCACACTGGCAAGCGGTTAGTATCGGGTGGCGCTCAACCACAAGTTAAATAACTTACGAAGGATCATTATCTAGAACGCGACAGCGGGCTCGAGCGCGTCTGCTCTGGCGGGTACGTCGATACTCTCTGTAGATTATCGAATTAGGACGAGGGTCGTGGTTCAGGACCAAGATCCTTACCAGCAGCAGGGTCCGCGACGGGCATGGCATGCACAACGGCGGCGAGGAAGAGGGCGATGACAACTGCGAAATTCATGGCGATAGTGTTTCTTTGATTTGTACAGGTGGGCGATGAAGAATGATAGACACCTGGGCACTTGCTTATATGTCTTGAGTCTCAGTCACGTATGTTCCCTCTTTTGTTGGCGTTTTCTGCGCCTGTACAAACATCAGACTGAAATATCTGTCTAGAAAGAGGATATCGATTCCGCGGTCACCTGAAGATGAGACTGTTCTTCTATTTTGGGAGGTTTTCAATTCGGATGGCATGATATCCGACTCCGCGGCCGGGAATTTGTTGTTTGCTTTCCTACGGTTTTTGACTGTAGCAGGTCATAAACCTCCGCAGCACGTTGAAGCTCGTTCTTCTACTAACATCTGATTCAATCGACTTTTCCTGCTGCACTGAGCTACGCCGATATTCCCTCGTCTGTTGACGTTTGCCTTCTTCCTTGCCTCGCTTTTCATCTCAGTGGAGACTGACTGCTGCCGCATGTAAGTGCAAGTGACCTCGCATCGAATAATCTACTTAGCCGTGTATAGAGCATTGCCGAAAGGCTGACAGTTGTGATCAGAATAGATACAGCCTGAGATTATTTTTTGCGAAGACACTGCAACCTGGCACTTGTATGGCGCCACCAATAAAGAGCTGCTGTGCTCAGATTGCTATCGACAAATCAGAACGAATGTTAGATCTGATGTCTCCTGGCGCAAAAGGAGGTACATACCTATATACATACAATCGCTGTGTTCCGACAGATCAAGATGAAGTCGATAGAAATCAAGGGAGAAGCATTCTTTGAATGTCTCGTTCGCAATAAAGACGCCACGGCAGTCAGATCCCGAGACCTTGGGCACGCGGGTCGTCGTGAATCATAACTCAGAACAGATGTTAGTTCAAAATAGTAGCAGCAAGCTTGTTGTGGAATAGCAATCGATGATTCCCAGGACGGAGTTTGGATGAAAAACGGCTCGTAGAGGACCGTTTCGCGGCCCGTTAAGACAGCGGTGAAGGATCGTGCAGTCTTCTAAGAGGTCTAGTGTCACAGTAGTTGTAGCGCCGTTGAACAAGAATTGCATGTCAAGAAAGTAGTAGCAGTAGTCTCTGGCAGAGGATTTGAAGGGGCTGCTAAGGATGCTTCTTCTGAGCAAGGTGAGTCGTGACCACGCTTTGATATCGACTTGCGAGGGTTTGCTCAGTCATTTTGGACGCACTGAAGCGCTTAGAATAGGTTTCAGCCCAGGGTAAACCTTCCAGGAGTGGAATACAACGGATGGAGAGACGGAGGTTCTGCTTAGATGAGTTTGGACCAGGCACGAAAGATGCATTCAGCAAGCGCCTGGTGAAGATCCGTATTGAAGCCCAGTTCACGATAAGGAAGACAATGTAGCAGTGCCCTGCAGTCCGTTGAGCAGAAAACCGTAGAATGATGGATGCCAGGACTCGTCGTTTCAGTCGCCTCTGCATTCCTATGCCCATGATGGCCTCCAGATTGTCAGACGCAAATCGCGGTGCAATCAAATTTCAATAACGGCTATCTCATCCGCTCAAGAGAGTGTCTATTGAGTTCGGCCAAAGTCCGGTCTCACCATTGAATAGATTGCAACCTGCGATATTGGGCACTATGAGGGGACGAGGGAGAGATGCTGTACTTTGCGTGCCGCCGGCGATCAGCGAATTACTAAAAGCGTCATGACCGCCCCCTGATATACCCGAGGACGGTTCGCCCCTCAAGCTCAAGTTGTCCTCGAGTTGTTCTTCCATCGAATCAATCAGAATTTTCTCCTTGCAGGTATTTGTACCTACATCGACCAGGAATCACGTCCTTCAACAACTTGTGGATGCTTGAAGTTCTATCGGGGACGTCGGTTTCATTGTTTCAGAAAAAACATGAGCGGAAACACGACGTGGCGCTAAGTAACGCAGAATCGCCTGACTTCGTCTCGCCTATCTTTGGGGTTGACAGCTGGAAGGCCAGTAATTTCACTTCTCAGCGATGAGATGCAGTGAAATCTCAGCGCCTTACTGTCGCGATGCTCCACTGGGTAGGTCTCCAAATGGCAACCGGATTAGAGCTCTAACAAAAAATCATATAAAAGCAGAAGAACGTTCATCGAATCCGTATCTCAACTTGAGTTCCATTCACGCCAACAGCTTCATCATGCAATTCTTCACGACTCTCATCACCCTCGCATTGGCTTTCGCCGCCTCTGCCTATGCTTCCCCAACTCAAGCCGAGGGCGTCGTGTACGTCCTCACTCGCAAATTCTCCAGCCGACTAAGGACTCATGTCTCCACGCTTTCTAGTGCCCGTGGCGTCAGGGATGACTGCTTCAACCAGGGATTTTCCACCGACTACGGTTCTGGATGCAGCGCTGCTGGCAATGGCAGGCGCGATGTGTTCGTATTTCTTACTGATATCTAAGTAACAGCAGGCTGAGTCAACTCACAGAGAAGAGCGTCAACTCACCTGCACTGGCAGCAACGGCGACGCGTTCAACCAGGGCTTCAATGCTGGATTCAATCAAGGCTTCGATGCTTGCAAGTAATCGGTAAGCCTCGAGGTTATGTTTTTCTACGTCGTACCTTTCATCTGACAAGTTATCGCCTAGTAATGTTGTGTATTTCAAAGGGCAGAATTAGTTGTAGCTCAGGTTGAGTAGTCGTAGTTCCAAAATTTAGCTGGTGACCCTGGCTTTGGCCGCCTTTGAGAATGCATCGAAAGTATCCGGTGCCGGTGCAGAAGAAGTAGTGAAGCTGATATGGGGGCCACGAGAAACGCAAGGATCGGCTCCATGTACAGACAGGAAGTACGCTGAATCGCAGGAGAGAATGCAGTCTTCTAGTAGAGGCTTCAGTCGATCGCCGTCAACGTGAAAGTCCAGGCGGGGCCTAGCAAAGACAGAAAGCCGGCCAGTTTCCTCAGTCGGTGTCAAGTACAGAAAGTTTCGTCGACGGTCGTGTTGAAGTTAACTGGGCACGTGTTACCAAGCCCGTCCGGCGTTCCCTGTCATCGTTGCAGTGCTTCAAACAGCCAAACAAAGCAAGGACATAATTCCGAATAACAACACTGTACACATATATTTCGTTTTCGAGGCAAGTATATTCAACTAGATTCCCCAATCCCCCAACCCCTTGTCAAAACCCATTTGAGAATTCAAAACATCTACGAGGAAGCGTTAAAACATTATCAAGCGTCTAAGCAGAAAATCCTTACAAATAATCTGTCCTTCAGAAACCGACGGCGGGCTCGCGGCTATCGACATCCCTGAGAGGAAGATCGAGGTTCTCTGCAATGTCACTTTAGTATTCAGACCACATCCAACTCGCCTCGCTCGTACCAGCGCTCCTCTCAGAGTTCTCTGCAAAGGCAATTTAGTCTTCAGACCACATCCAACTCGCCTCGCACGTACCAGCGACGGGGCTAGCCTGCACGAGGGCAGCGAAGAAAAGAGCAATGACGACGGCGAATTTCATAGTAGTGAAAGCTTTCTGTTGTGGGTCTGCCTGTCTGGTAGATAAAGAC
>QLPD01008365.1:0-13994 GCA_003314085.1 Hymenopellis raphanipes
GTCGAGGTGGTTCACGGGCCCGTCATTCACTAATGTGAGAGACTCTAAGACAGGGAAGTCCGGGGTTGCTGAATGAGAGGTCAAGAGGTTAACGTCCTCTAGATTCATACACAGCTCGACAGCCTTCCATTGAGCACAGTTTCGATAAATAGCTGAAAGGAGCGCAATGTGATAGTCCCAAGTCTCCTCGTATGGAAAGCGTTCGTGGCAATCATAAGTTGTGGGCCGGTCCTTGTAAAAAATTTCGACCTTCAAGGAGAGAGGGATATCTCCGCATCGCTTGAGATAGTGCTGGTACACATCGAGACCGCCCGAATGAGGCGCGACGTATATGTGTGTCCACAGCGAAGGCGTGGATAGCGCGATGTCACGCCATTTCAAGCAGACGAGGCTGATGGAGAGGGGAGTTTTGTATTCGCTGCGCTGAAATGACGTGCACGCAGATGCAAAGATGATTGCCAGTACTTCGGTCGGAAGTCGGCGAATGGGTGAAGAACGCATGTACCGGGTGCTCCGTTGAATGTGCCTGTCGAGATGCGTGTGATGTGCTTTCAGAGCATCAAGCAGCAACTCGACGCGCTTAATTTCCTGCGCTAGAGCTGCCATGTCGGCAGATGGATTTCCCAAGCTCTTCTCTATGCGGGAGGCCTCGTATTGAGTCGGATTCTGGTACGCTCTGACGAAGTCCTTTTCAAAAGACAGTTTGTATGAGGTCAGTGCAATTGACGTATGGCATTTTGGGCACAGTTCCACGGAGGCCATTGTCTTGAGAACAAGTCAAAGAGGCTAAGTTATAAAGATAAAAGGAAGACGTACAAAAGTTGTATAGGTAAGTGACTGTAAGTCAGTCTGCTTACTATAACTCCACTAGCACAAGTTGCTAGAGGATAAATCAATAGATATAAGTGCTTGTAAAGGTCATAAACGCACTAAAGTCGACCGTTCACACCCTTTCAAGTAGCAGAAAACTGTGATCTTCCACGTAAGAGCCTCACGAAAACAGGCGGCTACGCCGATGGTGGCAGTTGGAAGCAAAGCTGATAACGGTAACGTGATCATCGATCAGCTATGATATATGATATGCCGGTTGACTGACAACAATATTTCGAAAACTAGTATTCAAATGGATTTCCGTAAGACTCGGAGAGTTCCGCTAATCACCTAACTAAATCTCCTTGCCCCCGGCGAACTCGTCGATGGCGCAAGCCCCGTACAAACTACTGAGAGAACAGCGAATGGCCCATGATGCTGAACCAGCCATGAATCGCACTCTGCGCAACTAGGTCACCAAACGACGGCATCTCCTCCACCCTATACCCCGGCCGTGCGAGCTTCCTTCAGACCGTACATCCGTCTTGGGCGAGAGGATAATTTCCGGAGAGAATGTTGCTGGGTTCAGTGCTAGCTCCTACAAAGGGGTCTGCATTAGTGGTTGGACTGAGCTCACATAGCTTCCACGCTAGCACCCCTGCCGACCTGGACATCAGTAGATGCAGCCGGCGCCTTGACCTCAAACGTTGTTTTGGAATCTTCCCATAAAAGTGCCTCAGGTGAAGGCGCAGCATCGCCATAATCCAACGATACATCTTCGTTCGCCGTCTCAGCATCGAGGGTAGGATCCTCCACGTATACCGCAGCCGCATCATCTTCGTTTTCTTCTAGTTCTTCGTCTTCTTTCTCCACACACCCTCCTCAACGTCTACACTCGTCACAAGCCACCCTTAATTGAACGGGAAAGATTGCGTAGGTGCGGATTTTGGCGACGTCGAGGACATCGTTCGAACTGAACATGATCATCGCAGTGGCGGGTTTCACCAAGGCTTGTTTGTACCCTTTCTTCTTATTCTTATTCCCGACGGGTTTGGTGGGATCGTTGACCAGGGGGACGTTGTGCCGATTGGACGTCACTTTACTCGATTCAGCGCGTTATGAGGTCAGTATTCAAGGATACAAGGGGACACTCACGACTGTAACGGTCGCGATGGCTTTCTACCAATGGGTTTTTGATGGGCGGACCATCTGAGCTGCTGTCAGATTCAGAGTCTAATAAGTTCGAAGATGATGCATCCGAGGATGAGACGACGAGGAAGATGAACGGATATTTTGCGGATTTCTCAGCTGCAAATCATGTCAATACACTGGTAAAAGGGATGAAAACTTTAAACAAGAAGACACCGTCGGCGCTGCTCTTCGTTTCAGACCTAGCAGGCTTCCCGTCCAGGACTCCAGGTATAAACCCCCATTTAGACCGCGTACGTGGTTTTGTCTCCCTCAACGCCGAGAACATCAACGCTGAGCAATTGCGAATTAGAGGGATGATACACTAGCAGAAACACCTGTTGTATCAGCTTTAGTTGATACACGGGATCAACTTAGCTTCATGTACATACTCTGAACTGCAAATAGAGCACTGATTGAAAGAGCGACGAGGTTGTCTTGTGAGGTGTTTTAGTTGATGGGGTGAGGAAATTTGAAAAGCTAGATACTACCATCTTAGCGAATATGGTACACCTAGATTTGCCAGAGTTCGTATGTGCGATGGTTATCAAATAATGTCAGAGAAACTAGACGCTTTCGAGATGGTGGCGAACGACAAAGGAGGGTCGGTAAGCAGGTCATTCGTAGAAGAGCAGCAGTAGGGGGGGACATCATAGGAGCGAGCTTTCTACAAGTCCAGCTGAGTCCGCGAGGTTCGTATTCATCAGCGCTCAGTGCGGAAAGGGATGCCGGCATCGTAGTCGTAGCGTCAAGCAAAAAAAAATAGCTCCAATGTATTTCCAAGGAGATGAGGGTTTACGTTCAAGGTCACGGCCCGGTCGAGCCGGAAGGCCCGGTGACTGTCACCTTCACGTCCGTCTTCTCCCGACCACCATCATGCAAAACCAACTGAATCGCACAGAGGTACAAGCGATTACCTCCGCGCAGAGCCTGGCATCTGTGCAGACGCTGTTAAAGGCGGGTCTCGGGTGTATCGCGTTCATGAGGTACGTTCCTTCTGCGCCGACGCCTGGATCCTTTTTACCGATTGTGTTAGGGAGCTGCTGCCAAACGATAACTTTTCTGAAAGCAAGTACCGAACGAAAGGCTTTACATTTCTCTCATGGAGTAGCAGGTCATTTCGTAACGTCGGATGAGACTTCGCTCTCGCAATCATCGGAAAGCTTTTCGTCTTTGGACCTCAGGGAGAAACGAGGCTTCAATGTTAACAGCTTCAAGATTATGGTACGCGTTGATATGCTCACTATGGGTCTTTCTAATGCCCTTCGTAGACTATGACTCGCGGTTACACCGACGAGGCAGACCGTCTCTTAAACTATTTGGTTTGTTACCCTCCTGATTCCATCGTATTCCGCTCAAGTCTTTCAGGAAAATGGAGTTTTCGATGCTCTGCAGAAGAGTTATCTCAAGACGTTCATATTTGCTGTATATCTGGTGCGCTACCAGTCTTCCTACACAGGTGCCTCCTTCTGACTTGATATAGGATAACAAAGATCCCAACAAGTACGAGTACGATTATCTTTTGCCAACAGCGTCTGACTTGTATCAGCATCATCGAAGCCTATACATTCAATTTCAGGGTCAGCCCTCTCATTCATCGCTGTCTCTCGAATTCGTACTGAGGCGTCATACAGTATCACACACTACCTGGAACGACAACAACCATACCCGTTATGACTCTCGAGAGCAGCAGTCCACTACACCGGAAAATGAAGGATCCAGTCGCAGAAGCCGTAAGCAAAGGCAAATTGCCGACGCTGCGGGATGTAAAACGAAGCGTAAAGGTGCGCATATATGCCCTTTTTTGTTGTCGAATTGGAACTCATCGTCGCCTTAGACGTTACTGAAAACGTTGATTACTTCCATGACTCAAATGGACGTCCTGCCGAGTACGTTTATGTTCGTCGTCTTCAGCTTCTTCCTTCTGATTGTCACAACAGAACGAAGATATGCCTCGTTCAAGATGTTTTATACGGATGACACGCCATCTGAATACGAGCCGCCGCACTTTCAAGCTGCTGATGCCAACAAAGACAAATGGTACTTTATGACCCATGATTTGGATGAAGTTCCCGATAAATGGGATATTGGCAAGGTCGACACAGGCCACCACGCGTACGTTTCTCCCTCATATAGGTTCCGGGAAAATGCTAACATGCATTCAAGTGTCAACGTCAGCGTAACGTCTATCGCAACGTATCTTCCTTCTTCAACAGAACATGACAGTGCACCGTTCACTGGCACGACCACGAAGCGCATGGCCCCCCCGGCTGCTCTCACCCCAGCTGAAGAGGCATCCCTCCGTTTGGAACAAGTTGCCAAGCAGAAGGAGGACGCCGAGACGAGAAATGTGGTTTGGGAAGCAGATGCTCATGCAACCTCCGATGTCGATGCCGACGGCGAGGACGAATCCGACTTTGTACGACAAAGCGATGGCTCGTATTTGTTGGTTGCATCGCATCCGCCTAAAGAGGTTCGGCCAATTCCAGTAGGCGTTCGGAATCAGGACGGGAACATCGAACCTATTCCTGCGGATATGATGCAAGTTGACGAAGCTGTCTATGGTGCCACAACGCAAGCTATACCGGCTTGCTTGAATGAGATGGTATACTGCTTTTATTTCGCTACAGTTCATTCTCAAGCTTCCCGTAGATGTCCAAGCAAGCCAAAGATGGGCTCATGATTGCCGCAACGCAGCCTGTAGAGACCACGCCCGCGCCGACAAATCGCACTACCGGTCGTGTCAACTCTCCTTTCCCGAACGACCTGATGAATTTCTCCCCGAGGCGCGACACGCGTGAACTTTCATCTGAATTGTCTGAATTGGGCACGCCTTGTCCGACCACTCATCATCGTCGCCGAGAAGAGGATGATGACATCGACACACAGATGCTTCAGAAACTTGTTCTAAATAATGATGCTATCGAGGATACTATCATGTTGGGTATGTCTCCTTAGTTTCTGGGTCGTTGTATACAACTACCACGGTGACGCAGATATGGAGACTCAAGTCAACTTGTCGCTACCCCCGGAGAGCATTCAGTCGTTCGGCGTAACATCTGAGCCAGAAGTCATTGAAGCTACACCCAAACCTCTGAAGAAGAAGAAAGTGGACAACGATGTCGTGCGATGCGAATGTGGCTCGATAGTACGTTCAACCTCTGACTGTTATTATAGAGCGTTGATGTTCTCTATTCCGCAAGATAGAAGATGCTTCTTCTTTCTGTGAGGGAGGCTGCGAGCGATGGTATCATGTGTGGTGCGTTCCCATTGTTTCGACTCCCGATGACCGCCGAGGAACGATCTTCAATTTGGATTTCTAGGTGTATGGGGTCCGTATCACTCATTCGAAGCGGATACGGTCCAAGGTCTAATCAATGCATTGCAGATACCATTCCGCACAGGATACGAGACTTCCCGATACGTTTATTTGCTTCGATTGTCGGCTACGTAGAGACCCGTCCTGGGAACTGCTCAAGGTTGGTCTCTACCCGACAATGTTGTCGAAGTTCAGAGACCTCGCGTCGTTCAGGTATCTCATTGTCGTCGATATTCAGAAGTCTAACTAATCTAGACTGTAGACGTGCTATCAAGATCGCAGAGAAATATAACCCAGAAACGGCGGCCCAGTTTACGAAGGAAATGGGTACCTATTTCTTTTTGGCTAATCTCCCTTATCTGAGACTCTGTAGGTTGTGAGAGCAATCTAGGAAAGCAACTCTTCAAACGCCTGGAGCTAGAGAGTAAGTCTTTGGTGTGGTGTGTGTTCATCTGATTAACTACGTTACAGACTTCATCGTTGAGCAAGAGCTCGTCGTCGACGACATCGGCTTCGCAGAAACTCGCGCCAGAGGCAAAGGTAAAGTCAAAGGCAAAGGCAAGCAAACGAAGGCGCGCAGGAATGTGCAAAAGTCTCGCTATGTTTTCAACTATCAGATGAAACAGTCGAAGGAGTACGCGGACTATTTCAACCCCAGCCAGGATGCGGAGAGCTGCTTGTTAGGACTCAACCAGCATGTTAGTTTTCGTCGTTCCTTTTATTGAAACCGGAAGCTAATGCGTCGTGTACAGAATCCCGTATCGAGACCTCCAAAGGCCGTGATGCCTCCTCCTGATTCTGCGCGAGCGCCTCAAGATACTCAAACTCAGGACGACTATGAAACTCAAGCTCCCGTTGAACTCAAGCGTTCCCGTGCCGACGATGGATCTAGAGCGAAGAAGAAAATCAAGGTTTCTATCGCGCCTGCTGTGGACCTGGCTGAATAGCCTCTCTTCCTGTCTTGTTGCTGCCCTGTTCTTACCTAGGATGTCATTGCTTGCTTTCTCAGATAACCCCCGATGTTGATCCTGTTGTACTTTCGCGCCTAATGCAGTCGATTTGCTTTCTACAGAGTGCATCAGTATGAGTATGAGTAACCGCGCATTATCAGTTTAACACATTGGCCATAGTGTCACTCAGTTGTGTTCGGTCGTTCGAGGATGCGCGCGCTGGCGCTGAAGATTCCTCTCGGCCGGTCAGCGTGGACTTCGAAAGACCATTGGGGCAGAAGGGGACGATAAACTTTGACTATTTCGTTGATGTCTCTGGTTGCGCCGATCACTGCATCAGCGGAAAACCTGGGTTAAGACATTTCCTCATCCCCATCACGAAACAGAAAGACTCTCTACCTGCAATTTTATGCTTCTGTCCTCCCACCGGATCAGCCAACCCGACTCACGCAGCAATAGCCTGAAAAGGGAATGAGAAATGTTTTTCGAATCGACTCACGACAACCCAATCGAGGACAGTGTTAGATCATGGTTTGACCATTACACTGCGGCGAGCAAAGACCCCGATCTTTCAGACCACGTTAGCCTTATCATGACGCGTTTGAAAACCGAAAAACTTCTCGACTCGAAGGGTTGGACTGGTTTGGTCAATCCGATTAGAGATGAGGACGCAACGTTCGCACAAATTCAAGTCATTGCCAAAGCCATCTCGGATATCGCGTTGAAGGAGTTTGGCATGATTCCCCATACGATCCTGGTATGCGCCCCACGAAAGAAGACAAAGTCAGAGGTAGAGGGTGGCTCTATGAAATCAGATGGACTGTTTCGTCCTTCCACGCTCGCCGCAGCTGCCCCCGAGCATTACCATCTGTATCGGCCGCATACCAGGCGAATGTTTTATGGAGATCCAAAGGACTTGGATGTCAACACTTCCGAAGCCGCTGGGATTTTCGAAGCAAAACCCAGTGACGCGCTCGGCGAAGTTGCTCAAGTAAGCCAGTCACCTTGAGCCGTCCTAGAATGCTAATGATCAACTAGAACCAAAAGCAGCTCCTGGGTGGTGGAGACTTCATCTTGTTTAACGACCCCTGTCGTCGTTTCGTATTTGGATTGACGATTGAGCAGCAAACTATGCGCCTTTGGCATCTCTCTCGTTCCCATGTCGGAGTCACTGAGGGATTCGATTACCATACCGTAAGTGAATCCTTGTAGTTATTCAAGTGGGATATATTCTCAACATCTTTGCTCTAGTCTCCGGAGTTCTTCATCGAGTTCCTCATGTTCCTCATTTTTGCCTCGCCAGAGGAGCTTGGATACGATCTTTCTGTAAGGCGAGAATCTATCCCAGAACCCGAAGGACCTGGAGAAAAGCTGGTGTACGAGTATCGGATCGGCGGGCAATGGTACCGCACCATCAAGATCATTCAAGAGTATCGTGCTTTTGATGTTGTCTCAAGAGCGTCGCGCATTTGGGAAGTCCGCAAAATCATTCAGGACGATGTCGACGCCTCCAAACGAAAGTTAAGCGATGAGACGTACGTGCTCAAAGATTTCTGGCCCTATGGGGACGTACGAGGCGATGCTGCGATACAGAAGATGATGTACGACAGGCTTCGTGTTCTTGATGTGAACGATGGTGGGACCAGGGAGTCGGAAGCGCGGCAATACTTCGTGACCATACTGCATGACGGGCCGGTTGAGATTGATGGCCAGCTTGACACTGCGCTCAGTCCTGCTAGCAAACATCCATTCCCCTGGGACGAAGTCGACGCTTCGCCGAAAGCTGCACCTGCCCGTGAACAGCGCTTGATACGAGCTCAACGCGGGAATGGGGGACCGCCAATATTCCCAACACTCCATCAGCAAGCACCCACCATGCGATATCGGGCCCGCACCCATTGGCGGACTCTGTACGAGGAGGTCTGTAAAGATCTCTACACCGTGACGTCTCCCAGCCTTTATTTCAAGGCTTTGAGTACTGTTGTACAAGGTTCATATTTTCTCTCTTCATGTTTCCGACAAGGTAACCGACAGGACTAGGGCTCAAATTCTTGCGTATGGCCGAAATGGTTCATCGCGACCTTAGTCCTGGCAACGTCCTCTTGTTCGGAACTCAGGCAAAAATCTCGGATTTGGAATTTTGTCGTGAATACATCGCCGGTACTTCTCACGACCCAATATCTGTACGTCTCTGTTCTCATTACTTGTTTGTTGATACTAAATTGGCTTCTACTAGGGAACACCCGGATTCTTAGCGGTTGAAGTTATGGAGAACCAGCACCTTTTCAAGGCTGGCTATCCTCCAACGTTTTTCGCCCACAATTTCTTGCATGACCTTGAGTCGGTCATCTGGATGGGTTTGTACTTTCTTTACCACAATCTTCCTGGAAGCCTTGCTTCGAACAGCCCACAGTTTTTTGCCAACCTCTGTGAAGAGTTGTCAAATCTCTTTCCTTATGACCTTGTTAAGGTCGGTCATCGAACAGCTGCCATGCTTCACGAGCCGGAGTCTCTCGTAAGGTTTTCCGCCCTTGCCGAAGTGTACAACCTGGTGCCGGCGATGCAGAATTTTTTCGATGCGGTTTTTGAGTTGCGGAAAATGTTGGTGACAGAGTATCGTGCCGTTGAAAACTCTCCTCTGGACGTCACCAACGACATCCAACATTGGAAAGTGGACTGCTTCCGGCTCCCATTCTACGATGAACTTGCGTCCCATCTCTTTCGTTGCAGCCAACTTGTGCCAGCTGATGCTGGCCTATTCTCACCGCTGGCTGGGATGCTTAAAGAGGAGAAGGGAGGCCAGTCTGACAAGGACGTTGTTCAGGAGAACACCCGGCAGATTGACCATCCCCATGTCAATGTCAGTGCACCTGCAATGGGCGAGTTGGTGGGGAAGGTGAAGGTGAAGGTGAAGCAGCCTGTGG
Organism: Hymenopellis raphanipes; assembly: GCA_003314085.1. Classification (NCBI taxonomy): domain Eukaryota; kingdom Fungi; phylum Basidiomycota; class Agaricomycetes; order Agaricales; family Physalacriaceae; genus Hymenopellis; species Hymenopellis raphanipes. Next base: position 9,192 of record QLPD01008365.1, read on the forward strand.
TCGGACCGCAGGGCGAACAAGTGACGCTGCCGAAGGGGATGAAGAGGAAGTTGGAGGGTAGCCCAGAAGCGATGGAGCCTGCTAAGGAACCTCGCCTTGAGCAGTCATCGAATAAGGGGAAGCAGCGTGTAGTCGGATAGCCTAGCGTACAAGCAACGGCGCCGAGAGAGACGAAGAGGCAGATTGATGGCCCAGGGGCGTCGGGTCTGTCGAGGAACCTCGCCTTGAGCAGTTAGAGGCAAGGGGCAGCAGCCTGCAGACGAGTCACCCAGTGTACAAGTGACTCCGACTTTCGAACAGACATCCTTTCTTGGCTTTGTTTTTGACAATGGAAATGTTGTTAAAAAACTTTCGTTCCGACACGCGTCCATGAAAGAATATAAACACAAGCTAACTATTACGCATGCCACAAACTCGTCTCTAAGTCGTAGGCGCCTCAGAAAGCTAAATGCTAGGCATACATAAGTTACTTTTGTCTTTAACCACCATACACCACTGCGGCTCCCGACTCAATCAACCAAACAGCTTCATCCTTGTAGTAGATTCAGAGGGAAATCAAGTCATTCGTAAATTGTAGTAGTAGTACACGATTTGGGATTGCATGTCCTCAGTAGTGAACTAAATGTATCCCTATCGATATGCACCGCCTGCTCACTAATGGTCGCGCGTATACTAAAATCAACTAGGTAGTTCCTTCGTTACCAAAGAGTTCCCCGAACACCGTTCCGTCGCAGAGTTGCCATGCAGTCCAGCACATCACTTCGAAGGTCACCTCCATTTCGGACACCGAGAACGACGGAGGATAGCGTGTCCTTCCCTGTACCTCCTTGTCCACCGCGCGACGTGAGCATGGGGATAAGAGCGTCTACTGGTTGACGATCTTCCGCCCACACCATCTCCAGCGACGTAACTTCCGGCAAGAGATGGCCCTCGGCCATCCAGGCCCTAAGAGACTTTCCGTACATGATCTCCCTCTAATTAGAACCCGGACTTTCATACATGCCACACTCTAATTACAGTGCCCGCCTCTAAGGCAACAAAATCATATATGATTCGCGAAATCATGTCCTCCGGAATTCAGGATCCCGTTCGCTTAGTCGGTATCCCAATTAGGCATGCTCTCAGCGACGGTTGCCTAAAACAGAATCCGCACGTTTTCCAAGACGTTTTCAGCCTTCGCAATCTCGATGGGCTCTTCGAGAAGCAAGCTCACAATCTCGATGGACCTGTTGATGGGACCCGACTAATGACTACTGATCAGTCCAGTCGTGCTACGTCATCTTTCCAAGTTACCGTTCTGTTTGTCTGTCTCCCGTGCGGTGTGGTGATGCTGCTGCTGGATGGGTCACTGTGATACTATGCGTCAGTCCTCATAGCACCAGCCAGCCACGCCGGGCCGCCGTGATACCGCGATGATGTCCAAGTTGTCCAGCGCGGCAGACCTAGTGATATTCATAGATTGAAGCGGAGCGACGGTAGAGGCACTGATGGTCTTCGAGGTATCATACAGTAGGAGCTCTCGAAAAAAGTGATTAGAACGACTCGCGGCGGTAGCAGCTGTTGTGACTCAACTTTGGACATGGTGGTTTGTTATCAAACATGCAGAGGCTGAACAATGCTGTTTCGTGGCATTTTTAGCCCTTGTTTTGAAGCCTACAGTGAAGATAAAGGTAATCTCTAGTCCAATGAAGTTGGTTTGAGTTTTTGTCCGATGAAAGCACAATCGCGATGAAATGAACTTAGATTACAGTACGTGCGCTTAAGCAGGTTTCGACCGCGACGGTGATTTCGTCGGACAAAAACTCAAACTCACTTGTCCCGCCACTCATGACCCTGTAGATACCATGTGATACTATCTGATATGTCCCCGTCTCATATTTCAATGTCAGAACCATGTTTTTGAGTGTAGAATACCGCTCCGACGCAAACTCAGACGTTGAGACTTGGTGGGAAGGCTCTTACATTGCCGGACTGATTACTGGCCCCGGGGAAGATACCCGTAGCTAGCAACAATCACAGAGATGATGCACGCAACTATAGTTCGTGATGCGGGAGGGTTACATTTTCAAAAACAGACAAAGCCAAGACAAAGCGATTGTGGTACAGTAGTCCGGCATCCGGAGCCGAACCACAGGAACAGTGACAACGTGGCCTCTCGCATATTGCCGAGCGGGGTTTGTGCAACTGTACAGTCCAGGTACAGTTGAAACCAGTACCCGACGACGCTTTCGTCTGAGATTGCCATGCGAAGTGTGTCTGCTGGTGAGGGAGAGCGCCGAATGCACATGTGATCTTCCTGGATGTGTGGAAGGAGCGACGGCAGATGCTCTGCGCCAAGCTGCGCGCCCAGACATTTTTGCCCGAGCACCAGACTATCCTGCTGTTGTCAACTGGAGATCCAGCACTGGATTGTCTGGATGTCACTAGGTATGTAAGTATGCTATCCATGCACCTACACGGTAGCTAGGTAATTAATTCACATTTGGTGGCGCAAGCGCCACGGTTCCGCCTGTTATTGGCCCCGAAAATGAAAAGGTCGATCATGATCGCTCAATCAATCAACGTTCTTCATCTATGCTCGCTCTATCTAATCTGTGGCCCGATATAGGGAGGAGACGGGCAGCGCAACGTACAGGGCGGGAAGGGATCATGTATGGCCGTTGCTGGGGCATTCCCTCAGGTGCGGAATCATGCATAACTCATAGTTCAGCACTCTAATTAGAGTGCTCCATGTATGAAAGTTCAGGTTCTAATTTGACGAGAGTCATGTATGCATAGGGTCTTAACGGGTGGGCCATCTCCTGGAAAAGCCGTTCATTGAGTAGCGATGGTCCCGACTCGGCTTCGATGACGCGCAACGCTCGTAGGTCCTTCATGCTGTGAAGCGCGGCAATGAGACTGTCTGCCAGTGTGGGTTGCATAGTAGCGAATATGAAGGTGCCTCCCGGATAGCTGTCAACATATCGACCCCGCATAACGACAGCGAGCGTCTGAAGTGCGCATCCGGAACGAGCCAAGAACTCGGGAAGGATGGAGAAGGGATTGGTCCACCTTGAAGCATCGAAATATCCTTGCGTCGCGTATGGGTCGGGAGGCATCATTGTGAGGCTCTGAAGGGTGGGGATGGTGATGGATTGAAAGAACTCTGGGAGCGAATTCGTCCAAATGACAGAATCGAGCACAAGGGCAGAGATGCGGAGACTGACTGGTACATTAGCGTGCAGTGGCGGCTCAAGGCCATAACGGTGTGGCCTGAGAACGAGTGCTCGAGTATCGCCATCCTCGAACTCGTCGCTTAGACTGTAAACGTCACTCTGAGTACAAACCTCGCGGATTTGACGCCAGGGCAGTGCACCAAGGTAAAAATTGAATCCCACAGTTCTGCCCTGGACATCCCATATTGTGAAACTGGTCAGGAAAGGCGCTCGATTGAACAAGTCGATTTCGAGAGTGTCCACAGGCCCATCATTCACCAATGTGAGAGACTCTAGAACAGGGAACTCCAGGGTTACTGAATGAGAGGTCAAGAGGTTAACGTTCTCGAGATTCATGTGGAGTTCGGCAACCTTCCACCGAGCACAGTTTTGATAAATGGTTGAAACGAGCTCTATGTGATAGCCCCAAGTCTCCTCGTATGGAATTTGTTCGTAGCAATCATAAGTTGTCGGCCGGTCGTTGTAAAGAATTTCGACCTTTACGGATAAGGGGATATCTCCGCATCGCTTGAGATAGTGCTGGTACACATCGAGGCCGCCTGAATGAGGTGCAATGTATATGTGTGTCCATATCGAAGGCATGGATAGCGCGATGTCATGCCATTTCGAGCAGACGAGACTGATGGAGAGGGGAGTTTTATATTCGCTGCGCTGGAACGACGTACACGCAGATGCAAAGATGATTGCCAGTACTTCGGTCGGAAGTCGGCGGATGAGAGAAGAACGCATATACTGGGTGCTCCGTTGAATGTGCCTGTCAAGATGCGCGTGGTGTGCTTTCAGAGCATCAAGCAGCGACTCGACGCGCTTGATTTCTTGCGCTAGAGCTGCCATGTCGGCAGATGGGTTCGCCAAGCTTTTCTCTATGTGGGAGGCCTCGTATTGAGTCGGATTCTGGTACGCTCTGACGAAATCCTTTTCAAAAGAAGATTCGTATGAGGTCAATGCAATTGAGGCGTGACATCTTGGGCACAGTTCCACGGAGGCCATTGTCTTCATAACATGTCAAAGAGGCTAAGTTATAAAGATAAAAGGAAGACGTACAAAAGTTGTATAGGTAAGTGACTGTAAATCAGTCTGCTCACTATAACTCCACTAGCACAAGTTGCTGGAGGATGAATCAATAGATATGAGTCGTTGTGAAGGTCATGAACGCACTAAAGTCGACCGTTCACCCCCTTTCGAGTAGCAGGAAACTGTGATCTTCCACGTAGGGGTCTCACGAAACAGGCGGCTACCCGGTGGTGGCGGTTGGAGACGAAGCTGATAACGGTAACGTGATCATCGATCACTCAATATAACTACGATTATGCTGGATATACAATTCTGCAGAACGATACGGCCAAAAGGTCCTTATGCGCAGCTCGGCCTGCCGGTTGACTCAAAATAATATTTCGAAAACTAGCAGAAGGAATGATCGAAGGGTTTGAGATGAGGGTTCCAATAGTCACCTAACTCAATCCCCTTGCCCGCGGCGAGCTCGCCAATTGCGCAAGCCCCGTACAAACTTCTGAGCGAGCAGCGAATGGCCCGTGACGCTGAAGCAGCCATGAACCGCATGCCCTGCGTAACTAGGTCACCGAACGAC
>QLPD01008366.1:0-10781 GCA_003314085.1 Hymenopellis raphanipes
ATCGTCCGTCCCGCCCACCTCCGCGTCCAGCGTCACCATCCACTCCGAGATATCCAGGTCCCTTAGCGGGAAATCCGCGAGGTTCTTCTTCTTCCCGTTCGACGAGTCCTCGTACCGGCTCAGCTGGAGGAGCAATACCGGCGGCGCATGCGAGAGCCGCGTCGTCGCCTTGGCGTCTTGTAGGGATTTGCATACCGGACATAGCCTTGATTAACTTTGGTTTAAAAAAGGGGGGGAGGAGAGGGAGGAAGGGAAGGAATACGGACCACTTGTTGGTACCCTTCATATCTTCATCAGTCTGAAAGATACTCTCAAAGCACTGCCGCGCCGTGAGCTTCGAGGACCCGTATTTCGGCAAGAACGTCAACGGCAGAATCGTGTTCGATAGATAACTCGGGCTTTTCTGTACGAATCCAAAACCGTCAGCTTGCACCCTGGGGTCAACGAACAAAAGTACCTTCATACACCGCTGACACTGCCGCATCGTCCGCGTCAAGCTCCCAAAGCAATCAAACACAATACTGTTCTCCTTCATCAGCTCCTTCTCCCACGCCTTGTAATTCGACTCTGCCGGCGGCCGCGTCGCCAAATCCAAGAACCACTCATCCGGCCGACTACCATCATCCGGATCCGTAATACGATTAAGCTCGACACTCAGAAGCGCAAGGAGGTTACCCATCCACTCGCCCGCGTCGTGCTGTCGCTTATTATTGAACCCTTCGTACTGTGTAGCCATGTGACTCTGAAAAGTAACATTAAGCATAAAGGGAGGAAGGTTGAGCATAGACTAACCCAGATATCAGTCGGCACAATATAGGGCAGGTCAGAGCCCCAAAGCGTACGCAAAACGTTGGAGAACAAAAACGCCGTCTTCCCATCCAAAAACTCTTTCGAGCCTTTACTCGAGCCGGGCCTTAACGCATACTTGTTAACCTCATTCCGCCAGCGCCCATCTAATAGTAAAAAAAGCATCAGCACCCCGCCAGTGAAAAAGGCAAAACACGAACCAGTGAAGAATCGCGCAAAAGGCACCGTCGCACTCAAACACTGCACCGCCGAATTCATATAACACGTATTGCCCATATTCCGCAACCCCGTCATCCCAATCTCCACATCGCTCCAATGGGGTATCACATTCTTGGGCGCGAACAACTGCTGCGGCTTCGGCGGCACGACCGGGGGCACTTTTGGCGATGAAGACGACGCCAAACTCATCTGGCGCGGACGCGTGTCGGTCCCAGGAACAGCAGCCGGCGGAGGCCGCGCTATAGTCGAAATCGACGCCGAATTGCTCACCGGCGTAGGGTAGCTTACAGCTCCAAGTGGCGGACTGGCAGTAGTATATGATGGAGGCTCCATGTAATCGCTACGCCGGCGCGTAATAGTGTGGTTGAGCGACACAGGTGCAGGCGACGCAATCTCCGTGCCAGTCGTAGCCGGCGACATCCTTGCAGTCATCGGGGTGGGGTATGAAATGCCATTGGTCGCGTATCCGAAAGAGGATGGGCCAGCGGAGGTGGGCGGACGCGCCATAGCAGGACGACGGCCCAGGGATGAAGAAGATCCGTCTTGCTTCGACTGTAGCCGCCCCGTGTAATTGATTTCGGCGGGTGATCTGCATCAGAAGGACATACGTTAGGATGCTGTCATCAATGAAAAACATGGCTGACCTGGTATGATGACTGGGACCCTGATCCACAGAGAAGGCCGCGCGATGGCCGTAAGCAGGAGTGGGACTCGGATTAGTATCGGCTCGAGATCTTGAAGGTGGGTTCCATAATTGTGTGGGTTCCATAGGCTGGGACGCAAAAGTTGGAGACATGGGCCCGTTCACGGTTGGAGACATGATTCCGTTCGGAGTGGGCGACATTGGCATCGCGTAAGGTTCTGCCACCGTTGGTAGAGGTCTAGGCGATGGAGTGGAAGTGGAAGAGTAGGACTTTGTAGTCAAGGCTCCTCTAATCATCTGCTCATCTCCATATTTCGACTTCCAGGCATCTAGCCCTCCGACCAATAACATTGGCGGATGCTTGAGGGTCTTGCCATGAACAGAGTTGACAAAGATGGCGTCCATAAGTGACTTCATGGTATTGGAAGGCGTTACCGAGTTTTGATCATAGATCAAAACGTATTCGAAGATGTGTCGATTCTGGAATAGCGTGAGCTCGGCTTTGGGATTGAGCTCGAGAGCATTCTCCAAGGCCTCTGCGGTAAGTCTACAGAGAAATTAGCAAGATGACCTAATTAGGAGTAGAATGCATACCCATTCCGATTAAGTATTATGGGTTCTATGCACATGATAGCCTGGTTGTCAATGTGCTCTTTCTCGAAATCTGCTCGGGTGCGAACGTCGATCAAAAGGGTATGAATGGATTTGGACTTTTTGAAAGCCATGAGGTCCTCGGGAGACGCAGAGCTCTTGGGTTTTGGAAGTGGACTGCTGTCTTGTAGGATGGACTGTTTTCGATGCAAGGAGGGCTTTGTAGGGGATGCAGGACGACTTGGAAGCATACTGGTATACGAGGGGGCGGGTGGCACGCTTGCGGCGCGTTCTACCGGGTCAAAGTGCCTCGCTGCGAATGAGGACGCCATCGGAACGTGAATGTTCATATTGGGCGAGGGATGATCCATCTCGAATTGACCAATAGAGGGGTATGACGCCTCTGCATCGCGATAGTCATCATCCTCCGGCATTGTAGAGAGTCCGGTAAGGTTCTGCTGCGGAATGTGTGGCGAGTTGGAAGGAGAAGAGAGGGGAGAGTCACCGAGGGTGGCTGCGGGCACGAATGTGTGGGAGGATGTTGACGCGAAAGAGCGTGAGGGAACCATGGGAATCAACGGAACAGAGGGAAGCGAAAATGCGGCTGTGCCATTGGCGAGTGGGGAGATTGGAGTCGGTTCGAGTATGGACTGCTTCAGAGGAGAAGGCGGGGCGGACATGCGCCGGGAACTGCCGCTCGATTGCGGCGTTTGAACAGGTGCAGGTGACGGCGGCGGCGGTGCTCGTTTTGTCTGCTTGGACGTGACTTGGAGACCGTTTCTTTGTAACGACTTGAGCCGATCTTGGATTGACTTGACGCCGCTGTAGAATAGTCAATATTGAAAAAGTTCAGAAGAAAAGACACGTACTTGTCTTCGACAGCGGCGCTTTTTATCTTGGCCTCGCATCCCTCACTTAGCGTCTTGGCATTGCTTTGATCCTGTCAACATCGTCAACAATTTTGTTACCCATTACCAAGTGTAATGAATACCTGTTCGTAACTCGGCCACTCCTTCATCGCCTCCCGGAATTCAGCAGGCTGTACAGTCGACAGCACATACTGCATAATCTGGCTCATCTTTGTGAGCGCCGCCAGCGCAGTCCGCGCATCACCATTCCGCTCTTGCGTCCGACCATGCTCGTACTGCACCTTGGCCGCTTTCACTAGGTGCAACGTCGGCTGCGCCCTCATCGTCGACTTGGCAATCTCCCGCGCCTTTGCCTTGATTTCCGCAATCTCATTCTCGGCGCTCGACGACGATCCATTTGGCGGTCCCGTTGGTACGTTGGGTAATTTCGAAGATGACGGCCCGCCGAATCCACCAAAGCCGGTCACGTTCAACGACGGCGGTGTAGAAACTCCGAGCATGGTTATAATATAGATTCTGTCGTCGCTGTAAACGACGACGAGCACGTAACGAGAGGGAGTGACGAGCAAGCAACTAATGGCCTTACATAAAAATCTTGATCAATAATCAGAATGGTAAATATTTGGTCCGAAAGTTGGGCAATTGCCTTTTGGGCGGTGAATTTGCCCAAATTGTTAACCACACTCGGGAAGTGCCGTCTGCGCCTGCTGAGAACCTTGCCTGTGTATTCTGAAAATGAACGGAGTAGAGGTGCTCGAGTTTATCCTGTAATCTTGAGTGCTGAGAAACAACGCCTTGTACATATGGCTATGTCACCCAAACCGCAGCCTAGACCAGACTCGGATGCTACAGATGAACTGCAGACTCAAGATAAGGCTGAGCAGGTCGCACTGTCTAACCTCAGCAATCTTGTGTGTAGAAGTGGCCGCGACAACGAAGAAGTGAGGATCTGACTGCAGAGTTCAAGCACGTCAACTATATGGAAGGCTTCGAGACAATAGGAATTTGGAAACAAAGCTCAGTTGCACCCTCGGCGTCGGGATTGATGTCCTCGTCGTTATGCGCGTTACTTGGGTTTGGTCATGTCATCCTTTGCTCGTATTTCTGCGGACCTCGCCTTCACTGCTGTGAGTATCTTCCTCGGTTTTCTGCGGTTATCATCTGCGCTGGAAAATTCGCCGCGTGATTCACTTACTTTTTAGACCGTCGTTCGTAATATTCTAGTAATTAGTTAGTCTCGTAAACCCGACTCTACGAGGAAGATGGGATGCTCACGATCTTCTCTATAGTTAGTTCCTCTGGGGAAGATCCGGAAAAGACGACATAACGAGACACCGAAAGGAAGGCAAACCGTCAATGGTAGTTGACGGCTAGGCCATTGAGGGCATAATTTTGGTTTTTTCCACTTGGGTGGGCATGTACCGCGTGAGCAAGTTGAACTTGAAGCTTTTGATTAAGTGGATTGCGATCGGAAAATCCCGGTGTTTGTACTTGTGTACAGGGGCCCAGCCGACGGCATTTTCGAAGGGACAGGCAAGTTAACTCTTTAACCATATCCACTATCCACCATGCCGAAAACTAAATCATCCTCTCAACTCAAGCAAGGCCGCCTTAGCTTTACCAACCAGAAACGCACTGGAAGCGTCTCCAAAGCAACGTCCAAGGGCAAGTCCCCCGCGACTATAAAACGAGCACCCAAGAAGGAACAAATCGAATCGACGCCTGAATCCTCGGACGATGAAGTTGAGCTTATCGAATCAGAGTCGACCCGTGCTGGACGCAGTGCGTATATGCGTTAGCAAATGGACATTTCTAATATTTCTCAAAGCTATCTCCTATGAAGACATTGACTCGGACGATTCAGTAGAGGCCCCACCCCCTCCTAAGAAAGGTGCGCCTTGTCTTTGTTTTGAAGCGCATATATCACATCAGATTCAAGGGAAAGCCAAAGCCAATGGCAAGCGCAAGGCCGCTGCTGAGGACGAGACCGTCGACAGCGTCTTCCCCAGTGCGTACTCCATATCTCAGGTCTCCTTCAGCTAATAGTTTGCATAGTCCACGCTGAAGGCGAGACGCCCGAACACCAGATCCTACGCGAATTCGACCTGACCTACGATTACGGTCCCTGTATCGGCATGTCGAGGTTGGAAAGGTGGGAGCGCGCCAACAAGATGGGTCTAAATCCGCCCCAAAAAGTGTGTTCGTATCGCTCTGCATCCCGCTCATGTCTTGACATTTGGTACAGGTCTATGGCATTCTCCAACAGCACGATACAGAGGACTACCTGCAGTGCTGCTTTTATCGCCACGGACGATTCTAAACCTGTAAGGAAACAGGTTTTCTAGTAAGGACATGAACTCACGGTACCTTGTTAGGCTACCATATTGGACTATCGTAAATAACTGCTGCTGTATCATACATTCCATCAAGCCATTGCTCTAAACCTGTATCATCTCGTCGGTAATAACAATTTGCTTTGCTCGTTCGCCGACATCCCCTACGATGCTACCTGTTGTGGTCGTGTAGAGATTCAAGGTCCCGACGAAGAACACTCAATGCGGGAATATCGAGGAGGGGGCGGCTAAACAGGAGACTGCGAAGACAATAACCTCGACGGAGAAGGGATTACTCATGGTGCTGAATCGACCTAAAAATCTACGCGTTATTGCAAATCACTTGAGCGTCTGATCCCGCTATGTAAGACGATCAGTATCTACCTGCTTCCTTGCATATTTGACCAAGATTTATAGATTCTCAAAGGCTCGGCATACGTTATTTTGACTATGTTCAGTGCTAGTTCGATCCCGTGACGCCGGTGATTCTTCTTGGAGAAGAAAGAATCGCATACATCCACTCTTTGACCATGGCGCAGTGTATCACTCCAGATGGGACGCCACGTTCGATTCTACTTTAACACAGAGCACTCTTCGTGCCACGAACTTGCCATGCGCGGAAAGGAACTGTATGCCAGTGAGTTGTAAGTTATATCGAAACCTCTGAAAGTTTCTTCGTAGCCACTGGGCCACGTTGCAATGTTTTCCCTATCGAACAAACCTTCTCTCTCCCGATCACTAGCTCTGATGCCCAAGAGTGTGCTGATCATTAGGCAGACGTGTGATGCATCATACATTCTACCATGCCGGAACCATTTGTATATTGTCGCTGTAAATCTTGCTAGGTGGACCTTCGAAGCCTCCTTCCCACTTTCGCACCCAATCTCAGATGAGTGCGTATGCTCGTTTCAAAAATTGTACGACGCTAAATTACCACACTAGATGACAGCCGGACGTGACGATCCTGTTCTTCTTGAAGCTTGAAGGCTGGAGACTGCTTGATGTACAACGTATGTCTATCGCCAAAACCGTCTATTTCACAAGGAAATACATCCGCGATGTCCCTGCTGCTGCCTGGGCTGCCCATAGGATCTAACACAAGATCGCCAAATTTCTCCACGCGCGCGACCAGTCCAATCCCAGTATCTGGCCTGACCACAACGACCGACCGCGCCATGTCCGGAAACGCCGAGGGCCTTGTATGCCCATTCTCCTTGTGTTCCGGTCCATAAAGGCTCTGCGCATCGACTCAGCACCGGACCAAATGGACAGCGAATACCGACCGCCCTTTTGTATCGACAAAACGTGCAAGGCCTCTCTCGTCTCGCCCGTGAACGTGATCGCCTCGAAACAAAGCGACTCTTCGCGAATTGGCCTGAACCCTGCGCTTGGACGGACAGCGTTTGTTCCAAGACTCGGTGAGCACCTTCAACACAACTGATTGTGTTTAAAATTGATTGACCTATGCAGCCCGATTGCAGCCTAATGTACGGTCAGCAAGGTTCGCTGTTATATAGGTGCGCCACAGGACCAGATAATGTTTCGTCTCACCGTGAAGGGAGACACTCGTCAAGAAAATGTCGTCTTTTCCGGATCCGCCACCTACCTAGTATGCGACGACACTCACTGGAATGCGGACGACGATCGCCTTTTTTCGTATTTACACGAATCAACAAAACGTCAAAGGTCCATCCGCCTTGGGTCTCTCGTCTTGCCCGTGAACATGATCGCCTTGAAACCACTCAAATCACTCAACACATCCATCCAGGTTCTACCTACCTACCTACCATGATCACCTCGCGAATTGGCCTGAGCCCTGCACTTAGGCGGACAATCTTTGCTCCAAGGCTTGGTGAGCACCTTCAACAAAACTGACTGTAACTTGACTGAACTGTGTATAGGCCGATGGCACCCTATTTTAATACCCAAACGCGGCAGGCCAATCCTCAACCAGCAGCGTCCATTCAGTCACCTTGTCGCCAAGTCTGGGAGCCGTTGGACTCTGAACGAACTCGAGTCGTTCAACATCCACCTTCAGGAACAGGATCCCCTCACGTTCTTCGGCGTACAGGAGTTACCAGAGCCCGCTGTCGATCCCGAGCTCCTCAACGTTCGCGATGCCCACGCTATGCACCAGGACCGTCATGCTATGTTGATCACTTTCCTCAAACTGGCCATGCACCCTAGTCGCATGGGTCAATCCGATGGAATTGAGTTTGCCGTCGCGCTTTTGCGACTCATGGGCTATTACACGGCCCACGGCAGACACGGGCTGGTGTTCACACGGAAGGTGTACTCTTTTGTTATGTGTGGAGAGGATAGGCGTGCCGCGACGGATGTCTGCGTCGCCGATTGTTCTTCGAGCCCGCGGTTAAGCGTCCTTCTTGTTCAGCAGGTCAGGCATACCGGGGACCGAGAGCCCGAGGGTAATGTACAAGCTCAGCTTGTCGCCCAGGCGGTAGCTGCGTTTTCGGAGAATAATATGAAGAGGAGGAAGGCTGGATTAGAGCCGGTGTTGGAAAAGGTTTGTTGGTATCCCTCAGTAATATATATAGACTGACTCCGAGGTGGTTCTGAAGGTCATGCCCGGAATCGTGACGGTGGGCACATCGCCAATGTTCTTCAAGATTCCCGTCAGCGAGACATTGTTAGCCCATATCCGACATGGTACATGTCCGGAGGACATCACCACTGTGACATTCTGTCGGCCACCTGTTCCACGGCCCGCGAGGTGGCGGAGTGAGGGGATGATGCCTTTGGACGCCAGACGCCAGATCCTGAGCTGTTTTGAAGCATTCAAACCGTTTGTGAGAATATGATTTATTCTGATATTGGACTCTGGTTGTTGTATCATACATCAATTTTCATTATTTTGTATCATTTCAGCGGTTTCGCTCATTCTCAGAGTCCAGCCAAGACAGACTGCTACGTTTCGTGAACATGATCGCCTTGAAACATTTAACATAGCGACTCAACACTTCCGTGCTTGCCATGATCACCTCGGGAGTTGGCCTGAGCCCTGCGCTTAGACGGACAACACTTTTTCCAAGGCTTGGTGAGCTTTTTCTAAACTGGACTCCAAATTGACTGAATTATGTAGCCCGATTACAGGGTACTAATGCAATCGCTAAACGGTGAGCAAGGTTATCTCACATAGAGTGCTCAGGCTGACCCGGTTCGCAGATCAATCCAGACCTCTTCAGTTCTTAAGAAGCGCTTGCAGTTTCCCAACAATTCTCGACGTCCCAAATCTGGCAGCCAATGGACTCTCCAAGACCTGCAATTGTACAACATCCATCTCCACGAACAAGACGCCCTCACATTCTTCGGCGTGAAGCAATTACCAGAACCCGCAGTAGATCCAGAGGTACTCCACGTTACCGATCCTTTTGCTATGCAGAAAGTCCCTCATTCATCGCTGCTCCATCATCTCAATCGACACAAGGAGAATGGCAGTGAAGCCGCCGTTGTTGACTTTTCTGATAAGCTTTTTGACATCATGGGCTATGCCACCCACGACTCCCGGGGGGCGTCCGCATGGCCAAGCCTTCGTTTCTGCATATGTGGTGAAGATAAGAATGCCGCGACCGATATCTGCATCGTCGCGATCGATTATTCTCGGAACTTCGAGAATATACTCCTCGTTCAGGAGATTAGGCAGGTTAGGGATCGAAAGGCGGTTGATGGACAAGCTCAACTGGTCGCCGAGGCCGTGGCTGCGTTTACGGAGAATAATGTGAAGAGGACGAAGGCTGGATTAGAGCCGGTGTCGCAACAGGTTAGTAGTCGCGTTGGCTTCCCTCACTTGAAGTCTTGTTTCTTTAATAGGTCATGCCCGGAATCTTCATGGTGGGCACATCACCAACGTTCTTCAAGATTCCCGTTAGCGAGACACTGTTAACCCATATCCGACATGGTACATATCCTCCAGACGCCACCATTGTGACATTTTGTCAGCCACCTGTTCCGCGGCGCAGTGAGTGGATGACACATTTGGATGCAAGACGCCAGATCCTGAGCTGCTATGAAGCGTTCAAGAAGGTTATGGGAATATGATGTACTGCTCAAATTGAGCTATTGTAAACAACAGTTGGTGTATCGTATAACGTACCGCTCTAATGTTGTACCCCTCTGCTCAGAGTCCAGCCAGTCTGGCGGAAGATAGACTGCTGCACATCTATAGACTCATGAATGCACAAAAATAACTCTTCAGATCATCTGCCTTTTCCAAAGGTGCGACGGTTCCAACATAACCGTCTGGCCTTACCACGACCACCGCGCCGCGTGCGGAGACACCAAAAGTCTTATACGCCCGGCCGCCTTGCGTCCCAGTCGTATCGACATCGTCAATGAAAGCTCTACGCGTAGAAGGCTTAGCCCCGAAGGAAAAGACGGCAAATACCCCCAAAGCACTCACTTTGACCAATGAGCTCTAAGAATCAGAGGAAGATCATTATGCCTGACCGCCTTTTTCGTAGTCGCACGAATCGACAGAACATCAAAGGCATTCTCTTTCCCAGAAATCATGCTCTCCAGCTCCTTCGCAAATGTATTGACCAAGTCCAATTGCCTCGGGTCTGTCGTGTCACCCGTGAACACGAGCACCTTGAAGCGCGTATCCGAGGGTAAGACGTCGTGGATGTGGAACGGGCGCGAGTCCGCCGCTCGCAGGATAACTAAGGGAGGCACGCGCATGCCGATAGTCAGGTGCACAGCGTAGTCCTGGTGTGTGGCGTTGACGAGTATGGACTCGGCGTAGTGTATGCCGATGCCCGATGTAAATCCGCTGCAGGTCTTGAAGGCTCTGAAAACGATGTGAGGTAAGCTTACGTGGTGGGTCTGGAGAAAGCGTACGTTGAAAACTCTTCATGGGAGACACCGTTGGCGTTTGTGGGACTCCTGGGCTTGTCGGAGAAGAGCTTGGCGAACCTCTTGTCAAAGTTGATGAGGTCCTGCGCGTATGTGCGCCTCTCGGATTCGTACTGAAGGACAAGTTAGATTGGGATGATATAAATCGAGGATGCACTGACAGTCCGTAATAGGTCAAGACTTGCCCAGCCGCGAAGGATGTACGCCAATTTCCATGCTGCATGGGCTTGTTAGTAAAGTGATAGTGGGGCGAGGTAAGCTGACGTTAGTACCTAAGTTATGCGCATCGTTTATACTCGCGTTCATGCCTTGACCTATGAAGAATAGTGTAAACGCCAACATTTCAGCAGTTCGGTTCTCATCTCACCAGCCTTGGGAGAATGCGTATGACACGCATCACCTGCGATAAACACACGTTCATGGACAGAGAATCTCGACGCCACCCGTTGT
>QLPD01008367.1:0-27150 GCA_003314085.1 Hymenopellis raphanipes
AAGGTCAAGACGTCTTCTGACACGATGAGGTGATAGGGTACGAAAGAGAGGGTTGGGCAGACTGGCCATATGAAGGACATGATGAACGGCGATGGCCGATGTAGTACTATTCGAGTTGACCGTGTCTGTGTAGGACCAGCGTCTCGGCGCGGGCTGCCCGATCGAGTAGAGTATTCGGAGGTCGGCCGGGGAACCTCCTACACTGCACCTTAAGGCTTGTTTTTTGACCACTTACTATTACGACCCTCGACGCAAATCACGACCATATATCTCGTTTTTCTTTCAGTTACTGTCCCATTCAGCCGCTTGTCTTTCACCGTCAAGTGCGGCCGGTCCGGATTCGTTTTGTTGTTACACACCAACTACCATAATCACATTTGCGCTCACTCTGCCCTTTCTGAGGTACGCACATCTTGTTCTCCCGTTTCCCGCTAACTTTTACCCTCAGAAATGGATAACTGGAGAGTAGCTGTACTCGGTGACGGTGGCGTAGGCAAAACGGCATTGGCTGTCCAGGTGTGTACTCTCCTGCTCTCCATCTCTCTGCCCCCATATCTCACATGCGATCACCAGTTTACGCTCAACTGCTTTGTTGGTACGTCCATTCATATTCCTTATAAGCTTTCTCTTGACGTACCCCCTCCACTCCTTTGTGAACCCACAGAGGTCTGTCTCATATCCATTCCCTGCCCACCGGACGACTCATCTTTGTCTAGACATATGACCCGACGATAGAAGATGCTTACCGAAAGCAGCTCATAGTGGACAATCGTATGTGCTTTGTAGAAGTGATTGACACTGCCGGGCAGGGTGAGTTGTCGTCCGACTTTGCTCGCTCTTTCTGACGCCATCATCCAGAGGAGTACGCCACACTCCGAGATCAATGGGTTCGGTCAGTCTCCCCCTAGTGTCATCAAACCACTTTTGTGTTCATTCTCCTACAGGGAGGGCCAGGGTTTTATCCTCGTATACTCAATCGCATCTCGGTCAACGTTCGATCGTCTTGAGGTTTTCCGCCAGTCGATGCGACGAGTCAAAAGAGGGGATCCTATCTTTATGCTCGTCGGCAACAAATGTGACAAGACATACGAACGAGAAGTGTCAAAAGAGGAGGGGGCCGCGCTTGCACGGCAATTTGGTTGCGAATTTATCGAAACCTCAGCCAAAACGGCACAAAATGTCGAGCGGCTGTTCATGAACCTCGTACGAGCATTGCGACAAACACGAAGTATAGAGCCGGGTCCATCGAGCGGAAGCGGTGCGCCGCCAAAGAAGGAGAAGAAGGTCAAATGTATTATCGTGTAGGGGACTTTTCTGGGATATTGGTTGTTTAGATCCTCTTTACCTGCTTTGATGATACCACTATGTCTCTTTCCTTCTATGTTGCGGTTTACATTCATGCTGTCTCCGCTGCATTCTGATCTTCTGTTGATTTCACCCTGTTGGACCATGCAAATCTTTACTTCATGCAACGCCCTATGATGGTGTACTGCCAGTTGCTGGCATCAGTCATCTCCGTGACGAGTGACTTCTAATGGAAGTTTCTCTGAACTGGAACTTGGACATTTCAGATGATACTCTTCTCCTCTGCATATCTCCAGAATTAACGAGATAGCCGGTCCAGTGAAAGGCACCAATGGATTTAACATTTGTACGTACAGTCACTCGGAGTGGTGAGAACCATCATGGCATCAAGGTTCATGGTCGCTGCAAGGTTCTTAAAGATCAAGATTCTCTTCATTGGTCCACGTATATTTAGGTTTCATGGAACGGAGATCAAGGCGGAACAAAATAGGCATTGTACGTCCAACGGCCCAAAGGAATGATAACGCATCCACATCATCCACGGCGGAAACATGAACTAGTAGATTCATGACGACGCTGACTAGAAGTGCAACATCCTCTACTCCGCTATAATGGACAAAGTACGACTATCCTTCCGCGCCACAATTGAATGAATTGGGCTATTAATGTTCCACTAGGCGTGAAAGCTAGTGCCTTCTTTCAGTCGGCGGAAGTTTCGAAAAGCTCCTCGAATCACCTATCTTCGAAATGGTGCGCAATAGTGAGACAAAAAGCTCCAGGAACTTGCAATAGCACTAGGGCGGAGGGTCACCCAATTCAGCGATGCTTCTAGAGCGATCAGTCTAGTATATAGCACAAGGAAACAGAAGTTTGGACACGACCTCCCCCCAAAAAAGGTCCTGGATGAGTGTCTCACTGATAGCATCAAGTCCTTGATCAGGCGCAGCCGATGCTTGAAATTGAGCAAAGGGCAATGACCTCCGTTTGCCTGCGAAAGCCGATTGAACCCCGAAGCGTGAGCGTTCAAAGTGGGTGAGGGAAAGGTGGCTGCTGACCGGGACCGGCGAGAAGATGATATTGGTGGGAACGAAAGAGTCAGCATTGCAGTCCCACCTCCCGCACATAGGTAAATGATAGATGCCGGACGTAGTGAGGGGACTATAAATCCCCATTCTTCGCACTTGCCACGGAGCCAGTGAGTGGATGCGTCCAACGCGGTTTGAAAGATCCCGAACGCCTGCCGCAGTTAACTGAAATACGTGTTTTCCAGAACGACTGTTTCCTTGGGCAAGGGAATGGCGGAGAACCAATTGAGGGTCTTCGCCCCAAATCGGTCAGGAGAAACAGGAGAAAGAAAGTGAGTCTCAGTCAAAGCATCCGGTGATGTATAGAACGCGAACGACGCGACTTTTGTGAGTGCAGGCACCCGAGGAACTGATATCTACAACAGCAGTCACCGGCGGAGTTTGGCCAAGGGGACAAAGACTCACACTACCGAATTTGATGACATTGGCTTTCCATGGGTGGGTGGCGGACCTGCTGGCCGCCGAATCGACAGCGTCCATTCAGGCTGGCCCAAACAACAATCAGCACTCGTACGTACCTCTCCGGATTACAAGTTGGACGAGACCGTCCAATGATAGGACTCCGAGAACCATTGCATCAATGTACCTGCGACGGCAGCAAGAGATGTGCGCGAATCACAGATTGCCCATCATTGCCGCGTCGGATTGTTCAGATGGAGTTCCTGTATGTACACATAGACAGGACGGGATTCAAAGCAATCACTATACGGGAGCGGCCAGCTAGCGGACGCGTTGTTTCTGGACTTGAGGTGATTCCTAAAGAGGTGTACCGCACAGCGGCGGGATCCTCATCAGACTCCTGCTACTTCACCAGATCGTTTTGTTGTGGTGTATAAAGGCGTTTATGGGGTCAACGCGTCCACCAGAGTAACGGAAGACCATCATCAAGCTATGTTGGTAAGAATGAACTTGGTCGATCGCATTCCATCAACTTGAAAGTTTAACCCCATGGACCAATGAGTCGATTTAAACCTCGTACTTGCATTGTATACGTAGGCGGTCGTAGCCTCCCAGATTCAGGCTTGCATTCTTTAACAAGACTTTGAACTCGCAAGAATTGATTGCAAGGACTACGAAGCGCCGTACTTCTGTTTGAAGTACGCTGGGGGTAAAGTAGCCAATACATCAACCAACGGCCTTTCCACGACTAGCAGCTCTCCAGGGGCAATGAATTCAGCAAATAAGATGGGACGATATCGCGTGATCATCTTCAACTCCGTACCCTGTGGATCAGCAGAAACCGTAGACGCAACATTGCGCTTCAGACTCTCTCGCCGCTGCCGTTTTTTACTGGACCCGCTGCTGGTACTTGATCCATCCATAGGTATTTTGCACATCCATGTCGAGCCCCAAAGTAACGCGTATTTCAGTGCCGCGGGATCGAACGTGATCCCTATGACTGAGTCGTGTGTCAACGAGAGACGTTGGGACACGTTTGAGCTGAGATCCTTTGACCAGGAGGGGAACTGGCGCGCTTCGACGTCGTAGATCTGGATAGAGTTGTCAGGGAATATGAGCGTTAGAAGGCTCGTGGTCGCGGGATCGAATGCGAGTGTTTGTGCCGCCTGCGCAAAAGAAGGGAGGATGCAATGGTGCTAAAGACCAAAGGTGAGGACGACGAGAAAGGATATACAAAGACCTTACTTGAAGAGAATCCAGGTTAAAGACATGTGTCCGCGCATGATCATCCGTTGTTGCAGCCCACTGTCCATCTGAACTGACTGCTATCCGGATGACATGCGTCGTCAGAAGAGTACCGCTCGGGGCTCGTGTCGACGACTCTGGAGCATCCATGTCAACGTCGCCGTCCCCATCGCTAGGCAATGGTTTTGTTACACGCTCCCCCACGTTGCTGGCATGCTGGTCAAATGAACGCAATAATCTGGGTCCTTCTGATTGAGTCAAGTCTATCACAAGGACAGTGGAAGACATTGCGCTGGACATTAGCAACTTTGATGAGTCGGGCGTGAACGCGAACGCTAGTCCGCCACTCGACGCGGGAGATAGGGCCAATTGCGTGGAGATTACGGAGGAGAACGACTTGACGCGCTTTGGTGTCAATTCACCCTTGTCCTACACGAGGTCTTATTCAGACAAAAAAGATGACGGAGATGGCAACGTACAGTAAATGCAAGGGAGAATAATTTCGACTCGTACAAATCAGATACAACGAGCCATTTGCCGTCATCTGATAGAGAACTCGCTATTAAATTCGTATGGACAGCAAGATCCATATCTAGCAGCTTTTCCCAGCCATCAGTTTCTGCCACCGACGGCTGGCCTGTAGCATCCTCCGAAGGTGTGGTATTAATTCGCCATATGCTAACTGAAGCGTCGTGCATGCAAGACACAAGTCGAGAGCCTCTTGCGACGCGAATGGCGGGACCGTTGGACGGGCCCGGTGTGTAGGCAAGTCGACGGTGATAAGAGTCGGCGAACGTGGCTTCCGTACTGGTGGCGAGTGGATTGGTGATTTTCACAACCGTATTCCCCGGAAGAGCAGCGGGCGTGACGACAACCGACATATCTAGTCCGCCAGAAACTAATACAGGAGCGATATCTGAGGGGAACCGGCGCTTGTGAGCCGGAGGAAGTGGGGAATACGGTGGCCATGTTGCCAAGGCACGAACGTCGTGTGAATGCATTCTACGCGAAGAAGCTTGCACCCAGCGTCGCGAGGGTTGGCTGGTGGAAGCCCGTTCACTCGTCTGATTTTTTACTATTGAGAACTGGGTAATCTTTTGGTCTACACCAGATGAATATACCACGGAGCCTTCCTGAAGATGAATAAATGGGTCTGACATTTTTATTAGAGACGAAATATTCACTGGACTGATTGTAAGGCATAAGACATCGGCGCCGTGACCTTGGAAGCTTTGCAGTTGGGTGCATGTCCTGGAATCCCAAAACTTGACCATGCCTAACGAGTCCCCCGAAACGATGGTTCCATCCCTAAGACGCGAAATTAGGACCGGAGGAGAACTTGTACGAATAGACTAACCCGAGAACGCAGACAGTCCACACCAGCGTTCTTTCACCCCGCATCTTGTCGACATTCATCCGTTCAGATGGTCTACCAGTCTTGACATCCCATTTTCGCAGGCTACTATCTGAACCACCAGTAACTAGCCAAGAGTCTGTCCATTCATAGTCCTCTTCCGCAGTGCTCGTCGAGTCAGTCGTGGTCTTCAAAACAGGCGGACCCCATGCGATACTCAGAAGGCGAGATTTTACACGGTCAAACCGTCGGAAATGTGTGAGATTGTCCTCCGCGAGCGAGAGGATGCGAACGCTGCCATCTTCACAACCCAACGCAAGTAGTGTAGAAGCTGGATTGATAGCGATAGACCAGATGGCTCCGGCTTGGGAGCTAAGTGTCCGCTAGCATGAATTTAAGTAACAAGTGGATTTGGACCATTCAACAAGAACTCACTCGAACACAGCGCTGTTGAATGTCCCATTCGATCACTTCGCTTCCACCACCTGAGCTAAAGAGTCGTAGTGCATAAAGAGAAGGCACGTCATCATCATTTGAATGTTGTGGGTCTTTTATTGAGAATGCGAGCGAATCTACTTTGGATGGATAAAGACCTGTTATAGTCTACCTTGAACACATTGAGTACGATTTTGGTGGAGAGAAGGAACGACATGCCTTGGAGACAACCCATGCCTGGGGCGATTGCAGAGCACCCTGGGCGCCTGTCCACGAACAGAGGTCAATGTTCCCATTCGCGTGGCCGACAGCAAGAGTGCCGAATTTTGGTCGGGATGGCTGGGAGTCGTTGTTCTTTGGTAGTGGAAGAGGGGGAAAAGCCAAAGCGGTGACTGGGGAGGGAGTAAAGTCGACGAAACGGCAGCGATGGACTTGTACCGCAGTCTCTTCCATCGTAGAGAACGCGTTCAAAACTTTTTTTTGATGGCGATGATCGAGGTGCAAAAAAATTGTAGATCGGCATCTTTCCGGCAAAGGCTTCGCGTCATTCTGCCGTCTACTCCGCCCACCACCCTCAACGACAACGACCACAACCCAGCCTTCATTTGCAATGTCGTTTCTCGGAGGAAGTCGTTCAGCCCCCAATGGCTCAATCAACCCCGAAAAAATTGACCTGGCCATCACTGAGTACGTGCTTTCTGTGCTGTTGATGCCAAACTCTTATGCATTGACCTATAGGCTTGAGACGGTGACCGACTTTTTCAACCGCATGGTCGCGTACGTCCGTCCTTGGTCAAAGTGTCCTGGGAACATTCATGAGACTGGTTTCTAGGTCTTGCCACAACAAGTGCATATCCGCACGCTACGCGGACGCCGACCTCAACAAGGGCGAGCAGGTCTGCATAGACCGATGCGTGTCAAAATACAACGATGTGCAGAAGAAGGTTGGCGAAGTACTCCAGGCACGCGGTGCGGCCAGCGTCAATGCCCCAAACCCTACCTCTTTCGGGTCGCCCTAGACGTTGATGTATCTGCTTGCTCTCGTGATGTATCGTCTTATTACTCTCAGCCCAAATCACATTATAATGCCAAAATCTATATGCCCCCCCGACACAGATGGAAAATCCTAAGATATGGTCTACAATTACTTGCCAAAGGTGGGGAAACATTCGGCCATGGTCTTGGAGTGCTTATTTGTGGCGTGCTCCTCTAAACTGGGGACATCATAAAGGATGAGAAACGGTCCCTATGTTAAACGGTGGAAGGCTTACGCTGGCTGGCGTGTAGTCACAAACTTAAATGAGGCGTCAACGACAGGTATCGATGTACAATCAGTGCCGGACACTCACAAAGGCCTGCTTGCACTTGTCGCATATAATGTTCTTTGCAGCCTCGTTGGACTTTGTCTGGCTCTTTCCTTTTCCTCCAGCCTCTTTGGCATTCCTACATCGAGTCACCATGAGTCCACATCACGATAAGGAGTGAGATAAATCACACCGTTCTCTCTTTTGAGCTGCTTTAGCACCCTAGGTAGGTCGTGTTAGTTCACCAGAGCTCGTCGAGACGGTTGATTACTCACGTTTCCCATCGTTACAGAGAATGAAGAAAAGAAAAAAAGAGACAGACACCAACGAGAGATTAAGGCGATACAGAAACGTGCGCCGCGAGGCAGTACAGCTGGAAAATGAAGAATAAGTAAGTAGATTATGTAAGCCGCGTTGTGGACGAAATCCGTTGAAGATGAGTTCGGATTCGACCGATCGCCTCATTCTTCACGCGATGAAGAAAAAATGAGTCACCGTGCCTTCTCTCATCTACTCAGGACATCGTTTCGTTGCGGTTCGAGTCAAGTTCAAACCTTGTTACCAATATTTTACTCACATAGTCCTTAGTCCCCGTCGATAGGTTAAATAGGTATGTCTTTTCATGAAGTTAACTACTACCTCTAGTGTGACCGTACCTCATTTGGAGCTTAGTTCGTGCCCCGAGTCACCCAATTCTTACAACAAGGACTATGGCCAGCGATCTGAAAGCGGCGAGGGCAAAGGTAGCTGCTCAAGTCAAGATTGACTTGCTTTCCGAGCACCAAGCAATCGATAACGATGTCAGGAGAAACCTAATGACACGCTGCTTCATCTGTAAGTTGGTATATATGCGTCGACACCCCGTACTAATGTGCGTACAGCCGATACTATAACCGGTTTGTATCGATACAGTCCAAAGTCCTGTTCTCTGTGCTGACACGGATCGTTCAGTTCCTACCAAGGAAATGTACGAGTACGCCGTGCAAGCTACGTTGGGTGATGACGTGTACGACGAACCTTCAACTGCGTACGCGACTTCAGGCTCTTTTTCATCTCATGACTGACGCGTTACCAGTGCCTTAGAAGCCCATGTTGCGCAACTTGCAGGCAAGGAAGCCGGCTTATTCATGTCCTCCGGTACTCAATCCAACCAAATTGGAATCCGAACGCACCTTAAACAACCTCCCTACACGGTTCTCCTGGATCATCGCTGTCATGTGCACAGGTATATCCACTTGCCCTTCATACTACTGAACACTCAAGGCCAACAGATATGAGGTCGGTGGTTTGGCTTTCCATTCTGGTGCTGCTGTTACGCCAGTGATTCCATCTAATGGCACGTATTCGGCTTCCGTATCGATTTGAAAACTCATGCTATTCAGGCCACCATCTCACACTCGACGACGTGAAAGCAAATATGGTATATGGCCCAGACGTTCACTGGTAAGTACATATTCATAATATTGAATTGACCGATTGTTAAGTCATCTCAAGTGCGCCGACAGAGGTGATCTCTCTCGAGAACACTCTGAATGGAACAATATTCCCTCAAGAGGAGATTATCGCTATCTCGAACTTTGCTCATTCTCAGAACGTTATCATGCATCTGGACGGTGCTCGTTTATGGCACGTTGCTGCAGAAACTGGCATGTCGATGAAGGAACTTTGTGATCCCTTCGACAGTGTCAGTCTTTGCTTTAGCAAGGGTCTTGGTATATTCTCCAAGTGCCTCGGGTTTATACATGGTCTCATGAGTTTTTCAAGGTGCTCCCATTGGCTCCATGTTAGTTGGACCCAAAGAATTTATCACTAGGGCTCGCCGTTTCCGGAAACTCTTTGGTGGTGGAATGCGCCAGACTGGCTTCATGGCGTTTTCAGCGGCCTATGCCTTGACTCATCATTTCCCGCTCCTTCCAAAGGTACACGACCTCACGAGAAAGCTTGAAGCTGGTTTAGAAGAAATCGGTGTGACTATCCTCAGTCGTGCTGAGACCTGCATGGTAAGTCTAATTAGTTCACGGACTAGGATCTATTAAAACATTGAGCAGGTCTTCTATGATGCTACCAGTATCGGAACAACGTTTGAAGAAATCGCCTTGCGGGCTAAGGAACTTCCAGTGCCTATCATCCTCGCGCCTTCAGGTCGATTGGTCGTTCATGTGCAGAACACGGATTCTGCTGTTGAAGATTTCTTGTCACTCATTCGGGAGATAGCCGAAGAGAAAAGAAAAGCTGGATTTGTGAAGCCTGCGAAACTCGCATCCGGCAGGCATCAGGCCGTCTACGCACGGTAGATATAGATATAGAGCTAGACTAGTTCATGCTTATAGAAGTTAACCGTGTCCAACGTATCGCTGTTTCTCATAATCCTTCCACAACGACTTCATGATTACCTTGCCACTCGCGTCGAGAGAGCTGAGCATCATAGCATCTCGATCGTGCTCGTTGAGCAAATCGCACAGCGCAAATAAACCTGGTTGCAGCTCTTTCCCCGTGTTCGTAGGAACGACACAAAGAGGATCGCTCGCCGCCTCGATGAACGCTGTCAGCACGAACGCGGAATGCTTGGAAAAAGGTTTCGCGAGCGATTCTGCCTTCAACGAAGCCTTTGACGATGAATAACTCTTGACAATGGTCTTGGAGTTCAATGTCTCGAGAAGTCGGGACATTGCTTTTGCTTCCTCGGCGCCTAGAGGCTCCCCAATCTGTATCCACGTAGGGAAGCTATTGGATATCAGGCAGGTCTGTTTGCCGCCTAGTTGCGGTTTGGGTTGTCGCATGAGCCCCAGTAGATTTCGGAGGGTCTGGCCGAGGTGGGGAAGAGTTGGGACCACCAGGTCTCGTCGAAGACGTATAAGAGCGGTGATGACAGCGATGATGTCGTGGAAGACCCTTGGTGACGTGTGGTCTTCATGTGAAGTCGTTGGCGAGAGGAACTTGGCTATTATCGACCATATGGCGTTCACGTCGAGCGACCGTAAGGTGGCTGCCTAATAGAAGCGTGAGATGACGCACAGCGGTAAAGAATAAGAACTGACCCGGTCGCGACATCGATGGAGAATGAAGCGGAAGACATGAGAACGAACGGAGGGAGTAGTAAACGCGCCACCGCTGCCGAACAGTGTTAAACAGAGCGTAGTGAACGTTTGGGAGACGTGGAGAGTGTCTGGAAACGTTAAATTATATGTACCACGTAGCAGAGAGACCGCTTACCTTTCGGGGCTTCCTGCAGTAGTAACGTAGCAAGCACAATGGTGCGTTGGAATGCAGGAAATTCTTCTGAAAACCTCGACTCCAACGTCTTCGTCATTCGAGTGAATTCATCCGCTGTTAGATTACGGAAAACCTCAGACATAATCATATCAACGGTATCGGCTTTCATGAATATTGTTAGAACGAAGGGCATGCCAAGAAAGAAAAAAACTCACTTCCATGATCACCCAAAGAGATATAAGCCTGTGTTAGGATGTCGAGTAGATGTGCTCTGGGTAGAGCTTCCGCACAGAGACACTCTTCTTTGAAAACATAAAAGATCACATCGACCAGTTCTGGATCCAAGACCATGGTAGACTGACTGGCCAGCAGACACAGTTTGGGACCATGAACATTGGCAAGGCCAACTGTCACGATCAGGTTGGGAATCAAATGAATCCAGGCAGGAGACTCACCGGTCAGCCATCTTCCTAGGCTCAGAATCTGCCTCCAACCGTGTAAACAGCCCACTGTTTCCGAGGATGACAATGATGTTTCAGAAGATGAAGACAGGATTGCCGCCATCCGAGGCTCAAGCAAATCAATCAAATGACTATGAAGGCTTTGAATCTCAGCCTGTACGCTGTCAGAGAAACTGTAACGATCAGCTCAAGAAGAGCGGTCAAAGCAGGGCGTAAAACACACCGATCTAATTTCTGGTTCTTTGTCAATATTCTAATCGTCGACTGCAAGCATCTCGCCCGAAGATTTCTTTGAACAAAGCTGTCGGCACCAATATTCCGAAAACTGTTCAACAGTTGTTGGAATCCAGACGTTAGTTCTGACTTTAGCAAAGCGCTAAATAAATCTTTCAGCCTCCTCCTACTTTGAAGGACGCTGGGGAACTTACGTGACGTGCAATTCGACCAAATCAAGAGTGGCAGAGATCAAGTGCTCGTTAACGCTTTGTGTGGCCATTAAATACTCTAAGAGCTGATATGCTTGCTTCAGATCGAAAGGTGAACTGCACGACCGCACTCATCAGGAAAGAGGACATACCGAACGATCGTCTGCGTCCAAATGAGAAAGTATTCGATGTCGAAACGTGCGAAGGACAGTCAGAGCCTCGCATCGGAATTCTTTCTCGCCACAGTTGGTGATCGCGGCGTCAACAATCAATGCTCTCTTGGAAAGATTACGATTGAGCTGGCGAGGGAAGTAGTCCGGCGGGAACAACAAGAGCAATTCAAAAATATTGATGGCCTTGTCAAGCTGGTTGGTGTCTGCACGCCCCACATCGGTTTGGAACGCGTCCGTCGCTGTGTCGACATAAGCAAGGAGACACTCTGACGAGAGCATGTTAGATATGGTTCATGATATCTGATCAATTTCATGCATACCTCGAACCTGTTCGAGCTCCCAGAACTCTGCAGATGATAAGCAGTAACGAAGTGGCAGGTTGGAGGAGAGTGCATCGTTGTGTTCAATGAGAATATGAATCAAGGAATCCACTTGGGCTCGAGTTGCCTTGTAGCTGAAGAACTATTAGCATGTACTGTTTCGGTGAACAAGCATGATGTACTCAATAGTTGGCAACCAGCGTTCAACAATGGCATAAAGCAGAATTTGGGTATCGGCTTTGCGTGACGTATCAGCTGCAAGGCGCCAAAGGTGTGCTAAGAGTTGATCCACAGACCCATCAGTAACCTCCGATGTACTCCTCGAAAGGCATTCTAATAGGTGACGGAGCTGGACGAGGACTTTAGAACAGCAATCAACGTGTCAGGCATACACTTACGATTTCGAAGGTAAGCTCAGTAAATACCATACAGCGATCCTTCTCCGTTATAAATCCTAGTAGCCGCGCTGTCAACCTCGGCTCAGGCGCGTCTCTGAGACTGGGAAATTTCCGCCGTAAGACGAACATGAGGCGTAGGAGCGCTGAAGCTATCATGGAAGAACCCCACAACTGTTGCGAGCCCGCCGCGCCCCATTTGTTCAAAAACTTCATCTGCGACGAGAGTGCAGCTGATAGCTTGTCGTACAGTTCGCGCACAAGCTCCTGGAAGCGCTGCCGTGATTCCGGTGTCAGATTTTCGTGATCTAGAGAGACCAGAACAACGCCTGCAATGCGACAAGTCAGGCTCAAAGCGACGCCCGAGCTCTCCGAGACGTGTACAGAATCACTGCCCATGTCGGTCGTATCATTTTTTTTCAATGCCTTCATATATGAGGTGAGAGCATCTTGGGAAGCAGTAGCTTCATCGGATCTGTGCGTAACTGCTTCGACAATCATTTCGAAGGTCACAATGACTTGTGTGGATGTAATGAAAGTTTGGGTGCAGTCTCGTAATCGATCCAGAAAGGCGGGGCGCGTTAACGGCGAAGACATCACGGTTGTATAAACTTCCGTCGGATCTTCATGGAGAGTAATGAGGTCAAGGAGCGGCATATCACGGAGGATAATTTCTAAGAGTGAGTTAACAGTCCTTGTCTTTGAATGGTACTCCAAGAGGTTCTCTAAGAGCGCGCCATACGACGCTTCGGTAGATGGTATCTGTAGTGTATTAACTCTTTTGTACTTAAACATATGAAGATCACCTACAAGCAAAACTCGAAACAAAGTGAGCGACAAGAAAGGCGAGATCGCTTCGTATTCAATGCCAGCGATGACGGACATCGTCTCTGCGGCCAGAGAGGCCTCAAGTTGTTGACTCTCTTCGCTTATAATCAAAATTGGGCAACAAAGAGGCTCAGAGACCATACCTGCGATGCTGTAGTTTTTCAACGCTTTGATGGCGTAATCGATGATGACCCGGAAAGTGTCTTGCAGTTCCTGTTGCCCAGTAAACAGCGCCTGGTCTTTGACAACACGTAGAAGGTTCAGCTGGGCCCTCCAGCTTTCTGTTCCCATTTTCTTGGATTCCACCAGACGCTGTGACGAGACATAGAAACGTGTTGCTGCTGCACGCACATCATCTAGACCACCAATAGACCGTTGCGAAGAACTCTGTCCGAATAGCGCTCCGCGTAATCGCTTTGTGGCAAGAACGAAGGACAAAAAAAGACGGGGTAGAATAAATAGCGGGGCGGCCTGAACGGAGTCGAACAGAGAGGTATCATTCTCGTTTAATTGGCGTAATATGTCGAGATTGAAGAGAATTTCGACTCCTGCGTCGTATAGTTGATCAGCCACAAGGTCATTTTGTACGCATAGGGCCCATTCCACCAGGTAGTTTTGTATAAAGGCAGTGTATATCTTAATGAATAGTTACTCTAACGACCTCGCGAGTGAAGAGTGAAAAGTCCAACCTTCTTTTTATTTGAAGAAGTGCTCAGAGACAATCTGAACGAGTTGGCTATCCATGTGCCAATCTGGAGAGCGCTTTTGTCCAGGACCCTGTTTTTCACTGTAGACAGGAAAACTCCGAAACATTCAAGAAGCGCGTCCACCCCGATTTTTCGAACAGAGAGCGGCCATAGAATTGACAGGCACTTGGATGCGCTCTGTGACAAGGTTTTCTCTCGTATATCATCCAGAGTGTTCAATGAGGACAGTAGCGACACTACAATCGTCGCAACATTAATACGATTCAACATTGGAGGTAGCCATGTCTTGAGTGGAACCTGAGGCGAGGACAGGACGTCGCTGAAAAGCTCCCAGTATCGCGCATCCAACACGCTGTGAAGGACATCAACGACAGTGAGAGTGGGATACTTTAAACGTACTCACGAGGCTTTGTCCTTGTGAAATTGAGTGAGGATCCAGTCCGCGATTAGTTCTTCCTTGCGAATGACGTATAAATCGGAATTTTGCCAGCTTGCGCGCGCAATCTCTATTTTGGAAGGCCCATTGGCAACCGGAGGGTCCGAGGATGCCTTCAAGGCACGTATAAAGTCTTGGGAGGACATGAAGGCCTGTGATCGGAGGTAACGTTTTTCTCGGATCGGCTGGATCGGATCGGTGCCTACCTCATTGACACTCCCTTTGACTACCACTTTCACGACTCTGACGACGTAACTATTGTAC
This sequence comes from Hymenopellis raphanipes, assembly GCA_003314085.1. Classification (NCBI taxonomy): domain Eukaryota; kingdom Fungi; phylum Basidiomycota; class Agaricomycetes; order Agaricales; family Physalacriaceae; genus Hymenopellis; species Hymenopellis raphanipes. The sequence continues at coordinate 14,350 of QLPD01008367.1, forward strand.
GACTAGCTTCTTAATGGACCCTTCTGAGTGTCAGCAGCTTCGGCAGGAGGAATGGGAAGTTTTGGAGGTGAGTCTTCTGTCTTTGTCAGACACCTACACATCTCATTGCTTCTTAGTCGATCTATCCCGACTGTGTATCAAGTCAGATATACAATGGTTCGCTCAAACTCGAGATCCCAGTAGAGTTCGGAGAACCTCGCAATGTTGCTATATCTCATAACGGATCGACCGAACTTCTTACTTTGGCGATGCTACCTCCTTTGCTTCTGGACATTGTGCTACCCGATAGTTACCCTCTTCGGGACCCTCCACGTCTGGCTTCTCTTCGCGCGACCCACTTGTGGCTCCCCCACATCATAAAGTTAGAGGAGGAGCTCTTGAACATGTTTCAACCTGGCGAAGGAGTTCTATACACCTGGTTAGACTTTATCCGTACCGGCCAGTTCTTAGAGTCTTTGGGCATGCTAGCAGACTCTACCACTATATCGTGAGTTCAACGTGAGCTCTGTGTACTTACTGTCTCAGTGTAATTTAGCATCCCACATCCGGCGCCGCATATTCTTGCGCCACAGCTGATGACCTATGACTCCGATTACGCAGACACGCGTTTCGCTCAAAATTCGTATGCTTGCGCGATATGTCTCGCGCATCACAAAGGATCCAAATGTATACAACTCACCTGTCAGCATATCTTTTGCCGGTCCTGTTTGCAGGACTTTTGGAAATTGTCTGTCACTGAGGGAACAATCGCTCGAGTTGTCTGCCCAGACCCTGCCTGCGTGAAAGAGGCCCGTCCGGCTTCTGAGGAAGAAGTAGCTCGCGTCCTTTCAACAGAAGAGGTCGAACGATGGCGATGGTTGAATGACAAGTACACTCTCGAAAAAGGTTCTTTGAAGCTACTGATCTTGTGAACCGCACTGACCGTCAAAAATAGATCCTTCTATTATGCATTGTCCCATGAAGTTCTGTCAAAAGCCTGTAGCGAAGCAATTTACTGCTGCAAGTGACGCGGATGCTGGGTGGGAGCGACTCCGGACGTGCCCGTCATGTTCGTTTTCTTTCTGTTCTTTCTGTAAACATGCCTGGTGAGGCAGTCGATTTCACCTCTTCCCCTCAACTCATGCTGACTATACGTTAGGCACGGGCCCATCTCACCATGTCTTGCTGCGACGGACGAAATTGTCAAGGAATACCTTGCTCTTCCAGAATATTCACCTGCACGCGAGAATATGTACCGAAGATTTGGCCGCAAAACTGTTCTGAAACTGGTCGCTGCATACGAGGACGAACAGTTGAACCGAAAATTCCTCGAGAGCAGCACAACGCCTTGCCCAGGCTGTCAGAGTACGCCAGGTTGTTTGAAAAGGTTTCCTAATAACTCAGTTTTGCGTCTAGTCTACGTTGAAAAGTCGATGGGTTGCAACCATATGACGTGTTCGAAATGCAAGCAACACTTTTGCTACAGGTGCGGGGAAAAGCTCTACGGGAATCCGTATGAACACTTTTCGACGCGAAGTCTACCGTGTTACAACAAGCTGTTTGACTTTAACAGCAATGATGATGAATGGATTCACGCATTGGACCACCTATGATCATGGTGAGTCAATTATGAAGCGGGAAAATCGATGTCTGGGACAAAGTCTCGGGAGCTCCATTGGGAAAAGGATGGATAGGCGCTGTGAAGACAAAGGAAGAAAGGTAGCATACACAGAATATCGCGTAGAGGTAGATATTATACACTAGCATTGGACAGGAATGGGACGGAATGGATGGCATAGAGAATAGAAGGTGTTGTAACATTGTAAATTGGAGAGGCGGACAGAAAGCTTTGTCAGCATCACTCTGTTCAGTCTGAGACAGACTGTTGTGACTTGCAATTTTGTTTATAAACAGGACGGCGCAGGACCAACGCCTCGCCTACGTCCTCCGCCCAGTCTGTGGGTTTCATCGTCTTCATTGATTGGAATCCTTAGCGTACGGGAGATACCATTTTTGAACATACCCTCCACTTTATTTTGAATCCATACCCGCCGGCTTCAGTTTGCTACCCCTCACACACCGCCCTCCACCATTCGTTTTACGCCGTCCTCGACCTCTTCCCCCGCTTACGACTTGCCCTACGAGCCCACCATGGAAGTTTACACGGTGGCCTTCAGCTACCCGAGAGCCCGACACACTCATTCACCTACAAACTCTCTCGATTTCGCGCCTGGTGCCGAGCCGTTCCCAACCTCCCACCAGTTTCAGCAGCATGCACCTACCAATTTGCCATCAGAGGCCGATGCAGATGCAGTGGCAAAGCTCGCCATGCTTGCCGGTACTCTTCACGGCTGCCATGTCTCTTTTTTCCCGACAGACCAAGGCCGAGGCTGGAACTTTCATATCACCGGGCCTTACCAGCAAGTCATGATCACCCGTGGCATGATTCTAAAAGAGTGTCCAGTCCAGGTGTGTCTCTATCGCTTTCTGCCATACACTAAAGCATTGACTTTTGGTTCTAGCACCGGGCTGCAATCAAGGTTACACGTTCAGAGATCCTCGATTCGCCTTCTTCGAAGCCCGCTCTTAAGCCAGAGGTCAGGCGACGCCTCGACGACATTGCATCCCAAACACTCGCCCATATCGCCGTTGTCAACAGCCCCTTGTCGCTCTCTAACCGTACTCCACCAGACGGTATCAGTAGTAGCGCGGGTTGGTCAGGTCTTGATACCGAGCGCATATGCGAACTCGTAGTCACAGGCCCGGGCGACTCTGTCGACTTGGCCAGAGTTCGTTTGCTGGTTATGCTCGATGAACTGGTACGCGTCTATCTCGTCTCACTTTTCGTCTCTCAATGTTTCAATAGAGTGGTCTAAAATCAGAAATGTGCGAACTGGACCACAAAATCATTCCTATTCTTGCTGGCAAAAAGCGCCACGTTCTCCAATCCATTCAAGAGGAGACAGGGACCAATATCTATTTGCCTTCCCCGTTGCAGGGCTTGGTGGGTCCCGACTTGTCTTTGTCGCCCGGAACTTCGGGCGCTTCCCGCTCCAGCAGTTCTATCTGGATTACCGGAGAATTTTTCGGTGTCCAGCGCGCACGCGACATGCTCTACCAGGGTGCGACCAACAAGGTTCGTCTCACCATTCGTTCAAATTTTCTGTATTGACGTAAGAGCAGAGTAAATCCGTCATCTCCAGGGATACCGCCATCTTACCACGCAAATTGGACTGGATGGTGACAGACCGCCCAGATGATCTCAGGTCTATTATGAGTGATAACGCCACATACATTCAATTCCCTCCTCTCGGCAGTTCTACCAGTCTCATCACAGTGTTCGGCGACAACCGTGTCAACATACAGAGAACCATTCGTTCCATCATGCAACTTGTACGCCTTCACTCCAACGTTACGCACGTTCCGTACTTACCATGTTTCAGGCTTGTACATACTACGTCGGATCGTTTTGGCTTCTTCCCATACAATTCAACGCACTGCTCCCGCCTGCAACGCTTGCCGCTTCTCAGGTTTCTACGCTCTTGAAACAAATCTCTTTGACTACCGGCGCCGAAGTCGTTTTCAAAAGCATGTGCTTTGAAATGCACGGCCTTGAACACGAAGTGAGGGCTGCAGTCAACATGGTGATGGATTTAGACATCATCAAGGTCTGTACTGCGTATGTGAGAGTGCCAACGCTGGCTGATCCGGCTTTTCAGGCGTTTCAGCACGAGATTCGGTTCCAGATTGAACTCTCCAACGAGCACCGCGAATTCATCAGCGGCAAGAAGAACGGTAAAATCAACAAGATCATGCAGACAACTAACGTCAAGATTAAATTCGAGACGTTCAACGACCATAACTTTTTGATCGACATCTCTGGCCCGGATGGTTCTGTTCTCTCTGGTCTTTCGCTCTTACAGGAAGAGCTGCCGGCAGAGATCTCTTTCCATGTCCCGGAGGCGTACCATAAGCGCATCATCGGTGTCGGTGGACGAAGCATACAGCGTATCATGAAGAAGTATGGTGTGTACGTCAAGTTTTCGAACGCCGAAGAATTCGCCGCTCTGGGTGGGTACAATGATAATGACGACAACGTAATTGCGCGAACGCCAGCCAAAAACGCTATTAATTTGGACAATCTCAAGCAGTCGGTGATGGAGTTAGTCAGTCCGAAGGTGCGTCCTCCTTATTTCTTTCCAATCGCCTCATCGCTCAATAAATCTGAAGGACAAGGACTTCGTTATCGAGACGGTTTCCATTCCAAGGCGGTATCATCGTACCCTTTTGGGCGATAAAGCCATCTTCATCCATGACATTGAAACGAAGACCAACTCTCATGTTCGTTTCCCGGACAAGGAAATGGCCTCCGACGTTGTCTCGATATACGGACCAGAGAGTCAGGTGCAGATTGCGGCGGCCATGCTTTTGGTAAGTGGATTAGCGCACTTCGCGTCGCAATCTCATGTCGTCTTAGGAACACGTGCCCTTCGAGGCGGATATGGCTGTCCCGCCGAGCTCTGAAATCCCTCGTCTCTGCAATTCTCCGGAATTTCTTACCTTTACGGAAGGTGTCAAGCGAGACTTGCAGGTTTCGATCGTGCCCAACATCAAGTCTATTTCGTCGAATGGGAACGGTGTGTCTGACGTGTCTCCCGAGTACTCGTTCAAGTTCCGTTGCCAGAGGAGTAATAGCGATTTCCTCATCACCGCGCGCGAGCTTCTTGAACAGTGGCTGCTGAATCACAACGTCCACGTCTACCCCTCTCCGACAGCTCATACTCATAAGCGTGGTGACTCTTTCGCCGAAGCGTTCCCTCACTTTGACAGTAAAGTCCTGTCAGCTACCAAAGCTCGGAGCGAATGGCCTTCTTCGGGTCATCTCGGTGTTTATGGAGCTCATCGACAGACAGAGTCCGCAGATATGAGTCGTACGGAACCCGTTCTCGGCCTCGGAGAGCGCAGACTTCGTCTCGCGAACTCCTCTCCTGACGTGAAAGCCTTGTTCAATTCTCCTGCATACATCTATAACTTGGAGGACGAGGATAACCAAGGAGCGTATCTGCCCAATCCTAACCTGGACTATTGGTCTCCCTTGCCGCCAATTGTGGGTTTTCTGTCTTCTTTGTTTCTGCGTGGTCTGACAGTATTGTAGGGATCTGGTATTCCCTCTCGGGCGCGCACGACTGAGGACGCTCTGAAGCGAGGTTCCGATTCGCTGCTGGAGGCTAAACTGAAGGAGCAGATCTCCAGCTCCAAGCCTCGTTCGTTGAGCAACCGGGCGCAAAGTCTCGATCTCTCGATGTCGTTGTCGCGCATCACCGAATCGTCCGGTTTGCCACCTCCAGGCTCTCCCACCAACTCGACTGGCGGAAATTCTAGCCCAACGTCCGCGACGGCTCCCTCATTCCCTAGTGTGTATGGGCCGCCTATGTCGTCCCGGTCGGCTGTAATCGGCAGTGGTCGCGTGTACGACGACGAAGTTGATGTTGAGGCGTCGCGTATGATTTCGAATCTGGGTCTTTGAACAAGTTCCGTGAACCTTTCACTGGTCAGTGTCCATACAAAAACAGAAGTACATTCGACTATTCGTCCATTCTGCCCATACAGTCGTATTCACCTCTCTTTCCAGCCGGAACACGGTTTTGTATCTGTAAACAATCACGCATCTTATTTCGCTATTCCATATCCAGTTGTACATCTGTTTCCTACCATAGTGGGCTGGTCGTATCGTTATATTTCACTAATAGAATTAAATGGTATCCATTGATATAAGAGTTATAATGAATTAGTTTACGATCCAAGGTACTTCGTACATAACAAAGTCGAAAAAGTCCTGTTCCATTAATGCTTGATACTCCCCTATGAAGTCTTCGTTCTCTTTTGACTTGGCTTTTCCACCCTTGGAGCGGGACCCCAGATAAGCAAACTGCTCTTGAAGGAGTCCAAATATCTTCTTTGCAGACTTGGAATCATCCGGCTATGGGTCGTCACTATCAGCGATTGCTTTACAGAGGTTTCATCATCATACCTTGATGGCGAGACCAATGTAGTTTGCAGGCAAACCGTATCGTAATACGCTCTCCACGAAAAGTCTCACTACTTTGAGGTGGACAAGAAGCTGGAACGCTTCCGAAAAGTTGGTTCTCGATAGATGTAACAGTTCGGCCTGTGAGCTTGGATGAGCTCCGACGCGAATCGTGGCCACAAGGAACGTACCCAGAGCTCTTTCTCCGTCGTATCTGCTGTGTCCAATTCTTCGCGTTGCTTCTCGATCTCTTCTTCCGAATAGACAAAGTCACGAACGAGGAATCTGAGATAGATCAGAGAGAGAGAGGATCAGGAAAGGAATGAACGTACTTGCTCTCTCGGCACTTCTGGATGAAATCATCATGTACGCGCCTGAAGATGACGACGGTGTAGAGGGTATATTCGTCGTCGGATGCAATGGTTCTACGGTCATTAGAGCGCGTATATCACAGAGGCGAATAAATGCACGTACTTGGCAGAGCGAGGTACAACCATCGCTGTGAGTCTCTCATACTTGGCAGTCCATTCCTTGACTAGGTTTCTGTACATTTACTAAGCGCGAGTCGTGATGGATCAATGGGAGATTGTACTTTGGGATGGCAACGACAAGCGTTTCAAGATACTCCGAGTCCTCCACAAAGTCCTCTTTGCGAGCAATGTCTGCAAGGGATTTGACGGAGAGATTTCCACTAGAAAGCGATGTCAGATGCGGAAGAGGAAGAGGACAGGAGCGTACTAACGTTTTCTTCCTTTGCATTTGAACCAACGATCCTTTCACGAGATTGTAGTTGGTCAACTTTGTGCGCATAGAGTTATCGATGGAGGTCATTTCCTAGAGGAGCGGATTGAGAAGAATGGGGGAAATAGAGTAGATGAAATGTACCTTGTTCAATGTATCGACAGTATCCCGCAGACTCTTCTGAATGCCATATCGACTTTCATTCCACTTCCAGTCGGTGAGGATGTAATCATCTGTACTCTCTTCGTTGACGAGAATGTGCTGTCTAAGTTTGCTGGCGTCGTTGTTGACAAGATTGCGAAGTGTATCAACAATCTTGGCTACAGTGGTCGTAAAGTAACTCTCCTGCTTGGGAAGATCCTCGGACAGTGAAATGAGGTTATCTAGGGTGCCGGTCTGACCATAGGGCCGTCAAAAATGCGGGAGGGAAGGCGAGATTAAGAACAGACCTTGAAGGACGGTATATTGAATTGAGCAATGGAGTTAGGAGGGAACGATTTGAGTTGTTGGGCGACCTTTGCAGAGAATTCGTGGTGGAGGCCTTCGGTGTCGCCATTGAGCGGTGCCGAAATCAGCCAGGTACTTTGGTCTGAAGGCATCACAGGTCGTCCTCGTCGTTGCAAGCACAAGTAGCAGATCGACACACTTCACCGCTTTGGCACACCTTGTTTGGCTCCGTCATTGCGCCCCGGCTATTCCGACTCATCTTCTCATGTTTCGTTCAACTTCACGATTATTGTCTTCCACAAAACAGGCCTTTCTGCGCAGGACAATGGCAACCTATACATCCCCCGCGCCTTTCATTGTGTCGCCTCAGCAGCTGAGCGAAATGGCCAAGTCTGACCCTTCAGTCAGGATCCTCGATGCATCTTGGTTCATGCCAAATTCTCCCCGCAATGGCAAGACTGAGTTCCTGTCCAAGAGGATCCCTGGAGCCCAGTTCCTTGACCTCGACGGCGTCGCTAGCTCTCATGAACTTGGTTTGAAGCATATGATGCCTTCTGGATCTGTATTCGCCGACGCGTGTGGTAAGTACGATGATCGTTCATTCTCTCCCAGCGATCGAATTCAAAGCTATGTGACCAGAAAGTTTTGGCATCTCACCCAGCTCCTCCGTTGTATTGCAAGTCGTTATCTGCATGTTCGTAGTCTCCGTCTCTGACGGTACTTCCTCAGATACGACACCCACGGTGTATTTTCGTCTCCCCGTGCTCTCTTTATGTTCAGGTCATTTGGCCATACCAATTCGAGTATTTTGAACGGAGGTTTGCCCTCGTGGGAGAATTCAGGGCTTGCCATTGAAAGTAGCAAGCCCGTTGAACGAGAGCGCGCCACCTACCCCCCGCCCCAACTCAATACTGCAGCAATTCGAGGTTAGATCCATTCTCACGCTTCTATAACTCCGTACTGAATGCATTCATTCGCGTGCCAGATTATGACCAAATGGTTGCGAACTCTGCACTTCAAGAGGGTGCCGAAATTGTCTTGGATGCGCGTTCGCGCGGCAGGTTTGTATATAATATTCCCTTTACGAGGTCGCCGTCTCATTTCGTGTAGATTTTTAGGGACGGATCCTGAGCCGCGACCTGGACTTTCGTCAGGACATATGCCTAACTCGTACTCGTTGCCGTTTAACGTATTCTTAGCCACTCAAACCACTCCGGCTGGTGCTTCGTTCACTGTGATGCGTCCGGCTCTGGAAATTCGCCAAGCTTTGATTGACGCTGTTGGAGAACAGGCGGTCGAAGCTATTATGAAAGGAGAAGCCTCAGTCGCCACTACTTGTGGGAGTGGGATGACAGCGGCAGTACTCTGGTTAGGCTTAAAACTTTTGAATGCTGAAAAGGTTGCTCTGTACGACGAGGTCAGTCATTCAATCACTACCTGTATCAATGATTCTGACTGTTACCCTTCAGTCATGGACTGGCTATGCGATGAGATTCACCAGTAAGATTGAAAAATCAGTATAACGTGTCCTATCTATCCCGACAATGTATACGTGGGTTGTTTCATAAACGGGAATGCGGTGACATGGAAGAAAAGCAGATACACGCTACTAACACGCTCCTTTTTGGCCCTGCAGCCAGTGAGTGGTATCAAAGCCATAACAATTAGGTGTATAATAACAATAACGACAGCACTATTGTACAATCTCCAAGATACACAGATCATGATCATCATAAACCGGGACACAACAATAAATGAAGCAAGAGAATTCGGAAACTAACTATAGCACTTCCTGGAGCACATCCATGAACGGCGGCGGTGGTAGATGCGGTAGCTTCCCCAACGCTTGTGCGCCTGTGGAGACTATCAGACTGCGGCCGGTCATAATACATCCATTAAACGCACCTTTGCCTACATACTGAACTTCGACGCGATGGCTTTTCCCTCGCCGGAATATAGTTAATCGCCAGCTATAGAGAATGATAAGTGTACGAAGAATGAACACTGACAAAGTTTACACACCTCTCAAACATAAGAATGTTGAAATCCTTTTTTTCAATCTCTTGGATGAGTTGCTGTCTCGAAAACACGACAGCATTCCGCAATGCGGTTCGATTCAGGTTCTTCACGTCGAAGACATAGGTTCCGCGGGTGTCTGTGTCGCTCACAGCGACGATGTCAAGAGTATCTGTTATAGGTCGTTAGTCTAATTATAAGTATAGGGAGAACGCGCGACACGTACCTTCGTCATCGTAGTACATGCACACGGGACTGACGGACTTGCTATCGACCACCTCCCAAGGAGCTTCCCATTGCCGTCGAAACTTGAACAGCATGTGGATGATGAGTGGAAGAAAGCGGCCTATATTGAAAGAATACAGCAGGGCGACATGGCACAGCCCCTTTAACACATTGCTCCCTTTATAAGTACGCTGCACGAGTCCGGGCACCGCCACAATTATGGAAGAAGATCAGTAAGGATCTGATTATCCACATTAAAACGCGGTTGAATAGGCAAGATTGCGAGTCAGGCCGAAGGCAATCTACCACAGGTAACAACTTAATTACCCGATCCACTGCGAGGCGCCGCCGTGCTTGTCAAGCATACTGACATATGCTTACGCCCTCCGGTGGCAAGCGGCCAGCACAACTGTTTCCGGCCTAGAAAGGTAGGTGTTGAGTCCGAGTCGCACTGTCGCCGCGTAGCAGGAGCGCCCTACGCAACGCACCGCTCTCTGGGTCTGTGCCATGGAGTCCGAGTTGGAGTCGATTACGAAGAAGAGTATTCGGAATGTATAGATTACCATCTACGCTTTCGCACTGAGACCTGCCGTTTGCCGGACAATTCAAATTCCAAATGTTGCTTCCAAATAGTGTGCGAATAATAACAAAGGTGATTTACGGATCGATGCAGAGTGATTCAAAGTCCAACGAAAAGGCTCATAACGGCGGAAAGAAGCCCGAAAGTCGTGGCAGACGTAAGGTGCAGGGACACTGCTGCATTTGTGCCATTACTACTACCGGAAGAGGTAGCATTTGTGCAGGTTTCGGTAATGGTGAAGTTGTTGGACAGAGTGAGATCGGCACACTGGATACGCGTAAGCTAAGAGATCCAAGCCGTGAAACTCACAAACTTACCTGGTATAATGAGCCATCACCACCATCGAATTGCACCTTTACATATATGAGATTACACGCCGAGGCATGAGCGTGAAATACATACCTGGATCGTGACATTCTGGTTATTCTGGAGACCAGTCGCGTTGGTGGAGGAAAGATCCAGAGGAATACAGAATGTTCCCTCGCCACTAAGCTGGAAGTATGGCACGATTTGACTGAAGTTGTCGAACGAGGTAGGATTCGCGTCAGTGCTGAGAAAGACGCCAGCTAGTAACAGGTTTGATTCGCGCGAATAATACAAGAAGGTAAGCGGCTTCACCTGTCCACTTTTCATGATGCGAGTCGATGGAAATGAAACCGTTTGAGAGAGGATATTCGTCTCTGCCTGTAATTGTGTTCTGGCCGCCTAATGAACAGTTTAACGTGAGAGAAGCCTCTAACATACAAAAGCACATACCACAGAAGTTCCCTTCCACATCTTCATTAAATTCACCGCGAGCTTTGGGGAAGTCAAGCGTGAAATGAGCGCTGGTCAAAGCAGCGAGCATTGCAAGAACGACAGGAGTAGCGAACTTCATATTGAACTTGAAGAGGGGAGAGTCAAGGCAACAAGTTCCAGAAGAGAGGTGGCAGCTGAATCAGTGTGAACCATCTTGAGGTCTTCTTATACGGTGGAAGCCAAGAGTATACACGCATCCAAATTTAGATACAAAAAGTTTTTTCTTCGCTGGGAAAGTGGCTGTGTTGATCTCACAACACTAATGTTCCTGGTTGCCCGTTGGCTGCTTCAACGGTGGGTGCATCTCAAGATTACTTGGGGGATGAGGGTGCTTTCGGGCTCTGATTACTCCAATCGAAGGACATAGAACTCGTTGAATCATCATAATAATGGCGCTACAGAACGAATAACGATATACTCATAAGGCCTATGAGTGTGATGCTCCCAACTGCTGGCAACAAAGCACCCGTTCCATCCGAATCAGAGTCGCCAGAGTCTCCATGATCCCCATGACCAGAGCTAGTCGAATTAGTGCATGCCTCGCTGATCGTGAACGAGTCGAACAAAGTCAAATCAGCACACTGAAAAACGTTAGAATGCGTGCGTTGAATTCAACGCAGAATCGTGAATTACCTGATACAGTGCGCCATCCGTCGCTTGCAGCACGATCTACCATGAAGACACTGTAAATACGCGACGACTTGGATATTGCAAAAGGACAAACCTGTATCGTGACGTTCGCGCCACTTTGCACACCGCTAATACCTGTGTCGTTGAGGCTCAGAGGAATACAGAAGGTCCCGCCGTCCTCTTCAGTTGCCCAACCTCTAACTACTTGGTCTTCGCCACCAGCAGTCTTGAAGTTATCGAAGGATGTTGGGTTCTGAGCGGTTGAGAGGAGAACACCAGCTACAAAAGACGCGTTATCGAAAAGACCACCTAGATGCGGTAATGGCACGTACCAGTAAAGTCTCCGTGGCCTGAAGTTATCGTGAAGAATCCACCGGAGAGAGGGAACTGGCTTCTGTTGCTGGCAGCATTGTTGTACCCACCTGGCACAAGGAATCAAACGTCGCACTGGATACGCGTTAAAAAAGAGAAGCATACCGCAAAAGTCGACTTCGTTGTCAGAGACGAATACTCCACGAGGCGCAGGAAAATCAAGTGTGAAGTGAGCTGTCACCAGAGTGGTGCCAGAGAGGATGAGCGCCACGAAACTGAAAGACCAGAACATCATGAGACAGAAGCGGTTGAATTTCCATCGACAAGTAACGCATTATATACTAGCGCACGGTACGACTAACAAAAAAGTTTTTGTTGGTGTGCTTGGCCAACTTTCAGTTTTGCCAAGAGCCAAGAGTGGTCCAGTGGATGCTGCAGGAACGCGACTTTAGAAAACCCCAAAGCCACCGAGAGTATCAGTCAGAGAAACGGAAGTTGACTACAAGGTAGCGCTGTACAGAGCTAGTGGAGTCAGTATTTCGAAAGAGGTTCTGCCACAGAAAACCGGCAAGCATTGCCAGTCAGGGCGGGCGCACATGGCAGAGTCAAGAACACAGTCCAGAATCCTATCTGAGGATGAAAGGGTAGACGTCCAGCACAGGACATAGTCAAGAGGCTCTTTGTAAATCGTTTCGTTGATCGTTCGCAACGAAAGCGCTTTCGGGATCATCCGATTCAGCTCCAAATAACCCGCACGTGAACAGCGTGCTAATTACGTGCTTTAGCGTTGTAAGTCGCTATCCTCCATTTCGCGACTCGACAGACTTGAAAATCCACCCAACCCAATTATCCTGGGCAGCATACCATGTTTCGTCCATCTCTCCAGATAGCGAGGATGGCAGCGCGCCAAGTCCCCCGCAGCCTTGCCGCCCGCCCCGTTCCTTCACGCGCACGCTTTGAATCGACTGCTCCGCCGCCGTCAAAATACGCTTCCAAAGCTGATGCGCAGCGCGCCGCGACAAAACTGCAAGACTGGGAGACACCT
>QLPD01008374.1:0-18170 GCA_003314085.1 Hymenopellis raphanipes
TCATGACTTCACGTTAGACAGTTGCCCAGGAAGCAAAGAAGAGCTGTCGATGTGCCTAGCAGTAGTAATCGCAATCAGAATTGATGCATCCTGATAGGGATCTGCAGCGTTCGAGACTGGCCTCTGCCTTTCAAGTCAAAAGCGCGAGGGTATTGCTTGGCGTAGCGGTTAACGAGCGCGTCATGGTTAAAGATCAAGCAGTAGCGGCATATGCCGTGGCTTGACTAATCATCTTTTTCTCGGTGCCACTCTCATCCTTCCCGCGTCTGTCAGTGTTGATAACATCGATACCCTTTCCAGATCACACGACGACTACTATTTCCCGCTACCGCTTAAAATTACGCCTGAGCTCTCCAACTCCATGGATATCGTCCTGGTCCAACTCGAACTCCAGGACAACTCGTCAACGGGCTGGGTCACGGTACCGCGATAGAAGGGTGTTTGGCGTGTCTCTCACAATTCCTTATCGACTCGCCGAGCGAATTTTTACCCAGGAGCGATACGCATCTTGTTGTATATTCCGCGTTCTTCGTCATGAAAGAAGCACGTACCATTCAATCCCAACCTTCCGGCAAACAACCCGCTCAACACATGGCTCGGCCCAGGCACAAACAACACCGAGATTTCTATCAGTCAGCAATCACCATGCGTGCGGATTGGGCGAGTATAAATATAAAAAGCTTTCGCGCACACGGCTTCTAAACGCCGACCACGACTTTTCACCTTGGCCATCATGACTCGGGCACGTCTGCCAGTTCTCCTCTTCCTCCTCCTGGACACATCTCATGCGCTCTACGCACCCATACGCGAATATGCCGGGAAAAGCTTCTTCGACGGATGGGACTTTCCTGGGAGCATCGATAACACCACTTGGGGTATGTATGTCTGTCCAAATCGTCGTCGGGACTCCTGCTGTCAACTACCAACTCGTATACATAGGGAACGTCACATTCGTGGACCACGCAACTGCGACATCGGATCAACTCGCTTTTGTGAATCCTGCCGGCAACGCGGTTCTGCGCGTAGACAATACCAGCGTGGTATCGACCAACGCACTAGGATTGGCGTATCGTAACTCCGTGAGTCGTGCCCATACTACACACGGAGTAGACGAGACGGGCTTACAAATGTTCTAGGTCAAAATCTCAACACAAGACGTGTACCCTCTTGGAAGTCTGATCACCGCTGACATTACACACATGCCCTTTGGCTGTTCGGTACATATGTCGCTTTTCTGCTGCACCGTATGTCCTAATCCCCAGACAACCAATTTAGGTATGGCCCTCTTTCTGGACTTTAGGCGGCACCGACGACGAATGGCCCATGTTCGGCGAGATCGACATAATCGAAGGCGTAAACCAAATGACGAGCAACCAAATGGCGCTGCACACCAACGTCTCGACGTGCGTGCAGTCCACCGACGCGAAGCAGCTCGGCACCACCGTGAACACCGGATGCGCAGACGAGGCGGGCACAGTGGGATGTCGCGTCACCGAGACCAAGGCCGACAGCTTCGGCGCTGGATTCAACCAGGCAGGGGGCGGCGTCTTTGCGCTGCAGTTTGATGTCTCGGGGGCGTACATATGGTTCTGGAGTGTAAGCTTTGCCACTCCCCTCCCCAATTGCGGCTTCGGCTGATGGACTAGGACAGCGCGCGAACATACCAGCTTCTATCAAAGGCGCCACATCGACGTCCACGATGGACACGGCGGACTGGGGGCTCCCTTCCGCTTCGTACCCCGCGACAGGCTGTAACCTCGAGGCGATCTTTAAACCCCAGAAGCTAATCCTAGATATCACCCTTTGTGGTAATTGGTTCGTGTTGAACCCTTTCGCCGTCATAGTCCTTTCTAACCCTTCTTAGGGCCGGTGTACCTTCGTTGTTCAGTGCCTCCTGTACTGGTGACTGCGTCAGTCGTCTCCTTCCTTCTAAGATTCCATTATAATTCGTTGTATAGGTCGCAGATTGGGTACTAGGGGCAGACAGCGGCAAGTACGACGATGCGTTCTTCGAGATCGCCTATGTCAGGACGTACACCGCTTCCAACGCGACCTCTTCATCTGCTGCGTCAGGTGGAAAGACAGCGACAGCGACAGAGACCTCCTCGGGCACGTTAACGAGGACAGAGACTTCATCGTCGACTGCTTCCGGATCTTCCTCTTCTGATACAAACGCTGCTCCTCCCGCTTCATTTAGTTCAAGGACACTACTATTCCTTACCCCGTTCGCGCTGATTGTTTTCGTCATGCTCTGATACGATACCATGTTCTATTGTTGTTGTTATATTCGGACTTTTAGTGTATGTATGATACCTCCTAGATGCCCTACGTACACGACCTACTATTCTACGCCACTGTCAACGCACCGCCGATCATTGATAGAAGTCGTGTCAATGCCTCTGAGGCCTAGCAGGTTAACTCGCCGCCGTAATTGGTACCATCAGTCAAAGTACAGACACCGCCCAGTCGGAGACTGTAACCAAGTAATGGATTGACGTGCTGTGACGCCACATCATGGACATGTCAGTCGTCTGACCTGCCAACCAGACTACCACGAAGTCTCACCCTCGCGTCACTCTCGCCGTAACGATGATGTTGGCGTTTAATTCGCGAGAGACTGGAGCCAGACTAAGTTGTTAGTATGAAGTTTTTGAATGTAGAACAAGTACGTTTCCAATTAAGTGCTGAACCTTCCAACGGGCATGCGTCTGCGCCCTAAATGCGAATCCTGGAGAGCAGAAGCTGCGTCCTTATGGTGAATTTCTGTTAGACTTTTTACACTGCAAACAAGATATTCAAGAAAGTGATTCTTGATCTCCGGGTATGTGCTAGGCTAGGACGGTTTGAAGAAGACCAGGAGTCTGGCCAAAGGCAGAGCGGAGAGAGAGGGATAATTCTGCCAGGTCCTCCTATGACTTTTGGTGATTTCTTACGGATGCAGACGTCGGTCTTGGTCTCGTCGGATATTTGTTGAGAAAGTAGCAGATAGTATTAACGTTAGGTATGGGGTGAATATGAGAGATCATCCTCGCCAATGATACCCGCTCGTTCGACGTACTCTCCATCAATGAACTTCTCTAGACGCTCCCTCTCCGCAATATAATCGGGACTCTTCGCGCGGAGGCTTCCTCTATCAAAATCGGTGAACCTCAGGTGCCCAGATTGATCCTCCATGATGTTGTTCGCGCGCACATCGCGGTGAAGTACTCCCGCTTCGTGAATGTTCTTTAAGATGGCTCTCAGGTCCTCCCTAAGTTCGAGTATGATCAGTCTCTCGGCGAGAAATGGGAATGTATCAAGACCTACTGTTCTTTAGTTGAGAGGTACACTTTACGCTCACTGTCCATTCGATCCGCAAGAGGATATCCAGCGTCAGATAGCATGATCGCATACACGTCGGCGGCCGTGTTTTCGCGGACGTCAAGAAGTGACGGTATACCGGAGACGCCCGCCCTTTCCAAGTGCCGATATATGTGGACCTCGTGTCTCAGGCGTCTAATGTTTTCCTCCCCTGTAGCAATCTTGAGGATGAACGAAGGATAGCCTGCATCCGGATCCTCCAGGCAAAGGTCGGCGTCAATCGCCACGCGAAACACGAAGCCTACAGCTCCGACACCGAGGGATTGGCTGGCAACAATGCTGAGATATTCACGAGGCTCGTAGCGTTGTTTCTTGATCGCTCCAGGCGGAAAAAGAAGAAGAGGTGCGGGGGAGTCGAAGTGGTCGTATCGAAAGAAGACCGCTACAAGAGGAAATGAGTGGATCTTGTCGATCAAGTCCTGATAATATCCGTGAGTTTTGACAAGAACAGTCAACGAGCAATTGTCTTACTTTGATGCTAGGTTCAGTGCGGGCCCCAGAAATCTTCCGCCTTTTAGGCCGGCGCTCGTCTGCAGGTAATGTCGCTTTCCTCTTGCCCAGTACATCGTTCTCGAGTAACGGCAACCTCTGAAGAGCGTCGAAGGTCACAACAAGATCCAACGCCGTCAGCAGTCCTCCGTAAGATGGCTCTTTGCACGAACGGATGTCGATCATGTCGGACAAGAATAATGTTTGACTTTCGCGGTGACGAACGCCAATCCTGACAAAGTTCCCGCAGTCAAAAACGATTGTCGATGCGTCGACCTTGACGGCGGTTACCCAGGCCTAGTACGCGCAATGAGTGGAATGTCCTATACTCAACAGGAGTAAATCACCTTTTGCACATAATCTTCGCATTTGGGAGTATATGTCCCATCCCTGTCGTCCGCTGTTTTAATAGCGCCCACATCTTTCGGCTGCGGAGTGGTTTTAGGACGTCCGCGGCGGCTTCGGCGTGGTCCCTCTGCAATTGGGAGTGTCCATAGGGTTGTCGAGGCATCGAGAGGCTGAGGACGGGGAATGGGAGGAACACTGTGTGAATAACGCGAGTTCAACTGCCACGGAAACGCTTCCATCGTCGCGAGGGTTGACATATCTTCCATGAGCGAGGCGCCGTCGGTGCAGAACACCATGCACGAGTTCAGCTGGTAGAAGTTCTTTAAAAGACGCGTGATAGTAGTACGATTCTTTCGGTTAAAACGCTCAAACCGCTCTGAGGGAAGAGGGAACGCCCCAAAAGCCAGGTTCTGAGAGGCGAATTCCTCTTGTATGAGAGTGGGTCTGAGATGAGCTGAGGGATCCATCCAATGGAGCACCGACGACAGTTCCCGCTGGGAGTTGTGGATGAGAACACTGGATGCGACCTGCATAGAAGCCATGTCTACGCCGGATTTTCGAAGACCGGTAATGGAAGGTGCGTCAGCTCCCCTGGGAAAATCATAGGAGGAAGCCGTGTCGAAGTAAAAATACATGTCATTTAATGTGTCGAGTCGTTCCGAAAAGGAATCTAAAGCACGGTAGAGATCGACCACCAAGGAAGGAAGGAGTTTTACGTGCTTTAGAATTAAGTTTCGAGAAATATGAGAGTCCAGGAAGTGCAGAGGCGGTGATGGGACAGGAGGGGAGAGTGATTCGTTCCTCTCAATAGAAGGAGGATTGAAATCCAAGAGCCGCTGCCGTTGAGTCGGCAAAGGATCTCCTGGGGGGGTCTCCTCGGTGCCTGCAGGAGGACTCGTATCTAAGACGGGATTCCACAGTGTCGGAGAGGGCATTCGTTCGACGCGGCAAGAACTAGACGGTCTGCACGAAAAGCAAACCAACGGATCACGTTTGATCTCATACCGCACGTGGATCCGGGTAGATGATGGCCAGAAACCCATCAGCAGGGATGTCTTCATCTCGTACCCGTTACGACGCATAGTGGACGGGGGTTCCCAGCACAGCTTCCGGACCATGATTCTTGTTCTAGCTACGGTTTACGTCTCAGCGTGTTGATCAGGAATTGGTTGCCTTACAATAACACAATTTCAAGCTCCCATCTCCGATACGTCTTTGAAGGCATTCGAGCTCCCAGTCTCCGAATCGTAGTCACGCCACGGACCCTACTTCATTGCATCAGATGGATACCATGTGTTCGACAGCCTCCTCAGTGATTGCCGCCTCCATCTATTGTCAATCTCGACGTTTGTGTGTCCAACGCCGCAAATGGAACAAGAACAGCCTCCCAAAACAATAAGCTGTTGACGGCGCTTCTCTCCTCCTTCCCCTTTCGGTCTCGGGCCTTTATAAGACCTCGCACTGTGGGAATCATCTTTACCTTTCTTTCCCGTCTCGCCATGAGTGCGCCTAATGTCTCGGAGACCATCGCCACGGCTCTGAACACCCCGTTATCGAGTTTCCATTCTTCTCATGATTGTGCGGCTGCGACGTCTGCTTTGATAGCATCTATGAAGAAGCCAGCTTCACCGGAGATTCGGACTGGCTCTAAGCGAATGTTCGAGAGTGCTGAGGTATCCAATGAACCGCGGTATCGCATTCATAAACTCTTCGACGGTACGCCTGTCTCTACGTTCTATGTTTATCATTTTTAAATGCTGGTAGGGAGCTCACAAGAGGTCAAGAATGCGGTGGCTGCAATCCTCGCAGGCGCCACAGACCTGCATGAAGCAATGCATTTAGCGTCAAATTTGGACATTCTACGACTCCAATCCATGTCGAATATGCCTATCTCGGTTGCCGAACCAGTGTGGAATTCCACGAACGTCGAATGCCCAGTCTCCCCACGTTTCACAGAGGCGATGCGCCAAAAACAGATAGAGAAGAGCTTGTCCGTTAACGTGAACAGTCTGACAGACTTACACACCGTGGGCACATTCAAGTACTTGGAAGAAATGACAGCATCATTCGCTTCAGCGATTGCTGGCAGTTCGGTGCGCGTGCACGACCCGGGGTTCCTTAAACGCTCTTCTACCCCAACATACAACAACCACCACCATCATGCCCCGGGTAACCGCGCTGGTGTGTGCGTCGTTGGTTGCTGTTCCGGTGAGTTCAGCGAGGTTCCAAGCGCTACCGTTGACACCGTAAACCTTGCACATGCGCACCCCCGCCACCGCCACCAACCCCAACACCTCTTTACGCCGCATCCACCTCCAACACCGCGCCATTCTTTTTCTTTTCGCGCTTATCACCATATCGTCCACCACATATGCATCCGCTTCCGCTTCTTCCAGCCTTTGGCAGCCTCTTGCGCCGGCTTCTCATTCCTCCGCCCGTCATTTGTGTCCAGCGCTGACAGCCGCGGTGTTCTGATCCAGGCAACCCAACAGCCTGCACCCTTTCATTACGGCGCCGGAAGCCCTAGCAGTGGTTTCAATCCAGCATTACCACCATTCCCTTCTTTGCCGCCGCATCATGTTCATTTTCGAGCACAGAGCAGCTTTTTTTGCAACGTCATCCATCCTCTTCGGCCTGCATCCAGCCCATATCCATTCCCAATTCCTTATTCCTTTGCTCTGCTACTGCAGTTCAGGGAAGACGTCTCACGGCTCGAATTTCATGGTCATATTTCGAGATCCACGCCGCCTGCCCGCCAAACTGCCCGCACACAGTGCTCTGCGATGGATGGACTTCCTTTTTGGGATGATTGGTCATCGGGTTTACATCAGCGTAGAATTCGAGGCGTTACAACACTCATTTGCTTAGGTTTTCTTAGTATTACTAGGGCCGTCGGGGTATATCCTTAGCTATTTAGTTAGCGTAGGCGGTTTCCAATACAGTAACACAGTAACTGTCCGCCCTGGGTCGATAATATCACCTGAGACGACCTACACATCCGTCGACTATAATCTTCCCGGTGTAAATCCATCCGATGACATTAAGAAGCCGCTTCAGCGGGGTCTGAAAGCAATGAAGCGCTTCGATCTATCTGATTTCCACGTCCAAAGTCTACAGGCAGTGGCTGAGCCGCTCAACGGCGACTTCCCACTCTATGTCATCGCCCTGATGGCAAAGAAGGGAATACCTCTTCATTCTTTCCGTTGCAAAGGACGTGGCGATCCTCATTATTTCTGTGGCTCGGAGCAGTGCACAGACAAGCTCGGACGGCTTACAGTAACTGGCCGAGCCACCGGCGTTGATAGCATATGTACGCCAGCGCTGCTACGTCAAGCTCTCAAGACCGACGTTCCAGACCTACCAGTCACTGAGGAACACATCATGTTGATCTCGTTACTTCTGTTGCTGGTGCGTAGTCTTTTCGATATTTGCGCCTCGACCTCATGACAAGTATAGATATGGACCAAACTTGTCGCATCCAATGCTACCTGCTTGGTCCTCAGCGGCGTTAATAAAGAGGTGTTTTTCATTCGCAGCCGTCTCGGGCAAATCCTCTGGACCTCGAACGTGCTCGATATTTCCCGCGCACCAATCCCGGGACCCAGCACTATTGCTACACACGTAGGATTCAAACTACATGCGTTCCAAGACGCCTGGGAGCGAAGTCTTATGGACGAGGACCTGCTTGAAAAGGGTGCCCTGCCCGTAACATTCCGACAGAAATTCGACATCACCATTGATTCGTTGAATTCGCGTCTCGACTTCTCTGCGCTGTCGTTGCTTTACAAGGTTTCTGCCGGTGCCTTTTTGCCGTCCGCTTGTTCGGTGAGCCATCTCGTCTTGATTTTCTCTCTTCCGTTCTGATAGCGATGTAGGACGGATCTTGCACAACATCGCAGATGCGCGCGCTCTTTGAAGACGCGTTGTATATGAAATTGTACTGGGATAACGCCGCTGATATGACCGGCGTCTTTGCGCCTTTGAATGTGCAATCGCCGCTGACTCTGTCACTAGGGCAGGAAGGGCGCATCACGGAGAACCAGAAGCGCTTGGGCATCACGCTACATGCGAAGATTCATTGCCAGAAGCTGCACTCTGCAAATGCCTTCCTTGGCCACTTGTTTCACGACGAGAGCGACCCTATCTTAAGGGGGAAACCATATGGAAAATCATTCCTATTGAAGATGGCTCGCAATGTGCCTGAGGGCCCGTATATCGAGACAGAAGTTAGAAACCTGAGGCGCTTTGAAGGTGACGCGGAGATTGCAGCTAGGATTCCCAAGGTGTACGATCTTGCTATGAATCTCGAACATGGAATCATCGCGTCCTTCGTGGAGCACTTTGACGGCTGTTATCCGTTAGCGATAGCTGATAATATCGGCAGCCTGGG
Source organism: Hymenopellis raphanipes (assembly GCA_003314085.1). NCBI lineage: Eukaryota > Fungi > Basidiomycota > Agaricomycetes > Agaricales > Physalacriaceae > Hymenopellis > Hymenopellis raphanipes. Next base: position 8,588 of record QLPD01008374.1, read on the forward strand.
GTACCTGTCTTTTTCGTTCGGCCAAACTTATAACTGATAGTTTTTCAGTTCTGATATGCACGCCTGGATGACGAAGTTGTTCTTCAAGTTCAAGGCTGCGCATTATAACCTTGAGGGCCACAATGTGCTCTTCAATCCATTGGATCCCGAATGCTTTTACGTGGTGGAATGGGGAGGTGCCGTCGATGTTGATGAATCCGTTGCCCTTGCGGAGAATGAGAAGTTGAATAGGCTCATTAAGTTGGTGTCTGAGCGTAAGAAGTTGGACGTCCCAGTAGAGACGCGAGCAACCAAGCGAGCGAGGCTTTCGTATCGTGGTTAATCTCATCTAGGAGTGCGCTGATAAATGTTTGATTTTACGCTGATCTGTTGCCATTAATTTATTCACCGTGGAAAAAGCAGGCACCGAAGCGGTCGTGAGGCTGAGATGAAGGGAACGCCAGATCTCTAGAGTACCCGGAATAGTTCCTCTCCAGCGATGACATATAATCGCCATGCGATATCGCCAGCCTTGGCTGCTATCTGTAATGGTATACGCGGCGGCGGTGAATGCCTTGATGAGTGTTTCGTTAGGAAAGCTGTTGATCTGCACGCTGGCGCCGGGAATCCACGTCCACTGAGTGCGGAAGGCACGACGACGCATCAATCCTAATCAGTCAAGGCACTCTAGGAATAAGGCGGAAACCGATGAGCATATTTGCAAGGAGAAAATCAATCTGGCCCTCGCTTCGAGAGGTAGTTGAAAGGGCCAAAGATGATGTGGTAAGTGAATGCGAACCGGGTATCTTAAATCTGGTGTTTGCATGTGCTCTTGACATCGCGCGCGCCACAGTCTTCGGAGCCTCTTCCTCGCGCGTTTCCAAAAAGTAAGTATCATCTCCATCAGAATTCAGAGTCCACTGTCAATTCGGTAATCGAGCCTCCACTTACACACTCCATTCCGCAAGCCACGTCCCGTCTCTCGACTATTCAGGCGTCCGCAATCTTCATATCCAAATAGTGGAAGCCAGCACAGATCATGACAGGTGACGAGGGCGATGGTTCAACGTCGCTAGAGGGACTTATACTGACATCTAACCAAAGATCATCTGCAGAACCAATGAGATCTAGGGCACGTTCCTGGGTGAAGGACGTATGACGCCATTAGCGGAGAATGCGCCATCGATGTAAGAGTCCCTCCTCCAAACTTGGTATTCCGTCTGTGTCCGGAGAATGTCCGCCGCCGTAAGAATAGGGAATGACCACGCTCGCGCTATCGGGGCGAAGTGAGTAAGATTAATCGATACCTCTCCGTCTTATGTGTAAAGTTTAGAAAGCGTAAAACAACGGTGGATTTTCCGGAAGTCCAAACTAAAACCAACCCAACTCGTTACATTACACGGCTCGCAAGGAAACCTGAACGTTCTCATAGAGAACAGACGGTTCGCCGCACACACTGACCAATTCCAAGAATGATACTCCTGATCAATGCCTGTATTCGTGTACTTGGTCGACGACCCGTCAAGCCCACCGCACGTCTTGCTAAAATATCCAATAAGTACAAGATAACATCAAGGACGAGCAAAACCGAACAACTCCCGCATGCTTGACACTCCATACCTCCGCGTGTGCCGTATAGTTATTGTCGTCAACTTCCTCCAAGGAATCGCAGAAGGTAAATGAACGCGTTCGGGTATCTCGACAGATCCATTTGTTACACTCCAGCAGAGGAGCGCTTACTGTCGAAATACCCTCAGCGAAAGAAGCCGACCAGCAGATAAACATACAAGAAGAGCACGAGCAACATCGTCAACGTGAGTCACATTTTCCATCCCAGCGCGTTGCTTGACGGTATCGACAGCGAACTCGTCCCCACGGCAAAGACTTCGTCGATATGATGTCAGCTTGTATGTCGCTAGAACAGTTGGCGCGAGAAATCCGAGTACTACCAAAACTTCCTAGTATATGTAAGCTTTAGTAAGGGATGAATGGGAACAGACTCACTCGTAAGGTTTCAGAGAAATATGATCAATGTCTCGATAAGCCTTGTGAACGAAGGGAAGAACGTACCTGGGTACAACAAGAACTCGAGGAGCTTTATCCAGTCATACCGAATCCCAACCATCTATCGGAAGAACCGCGTTCTGGGTAAAGTACGCCGTATCTGTTTCACACTGAGATATTTGAGGATCTCCTCCTCCAAGTCCGTGTACAAAGCACTGGTACTCCAAAACGACAGAGGCGCCCCACACGACTTGCGCGACGTGCCATGCCGTAGTCGGTGAGGAAAACCGGCAGAAGACGCTTAAGACACGTCGAGCGTGTCAAAAGAAGAGCGTAACGCACTGTCCGCGCTAGTCTCTGCGGCATTCTGGAGAAGAACAGGTCCTCCTGTACAACAACCTGGCACAGCACACAGATCGGAGTGAGCACCCTACCAGACTCGTAGAATCCCGCCGAGAAGCAGTTCCGCTGCTGGAACGTGCCTAGTTACAGATCGTTATGGCTGATGAGCTGGCCGAACCAGTACGTCTTCTTGTAAGCCGGTAAATTTCTCTTCGTCGAAGGGATAGTTGGGTCGCGTGTGACTCCGAAGTCCCATCTGTGAATAATCGGCAAGGCGAGGGCACTATCGAGAAATGTTGTGAGGATCATGGCTACGGAAGACAATGAGCACTTCATAACGACCGACTAGGATGATGAAGTCGAGTCAGCTCATTTTGAAGCCTTTATAGGAAAAAGTTCATACCTCAGAGCCGCACCGATGCGGGGCGTCCCGCGCTCCTGGACATTGTTCCACGGATGTCTAGTTGTTTCTGCAGACACGCCGTCCGTCCCCAACAAACAAGCATAGATTTCAACTGAGGGCGATCCTCCGAACCGAAGTTCGCTGCTCCATGGTGGCCAGGATCTCGATCTCCATGATTCGTACGAGAACAACAGCTCATAAGAAATGGAAGAGACGTTTGATGAAAAAGGTGATCAATGAACGAGTTAGACGATGTACAAAGAAGGACCTGATAAATCACCGGGAGTTCGGAAAACCAATTGTGCAAAAGTATATCGAAGAGCGATACAAAGTGAAGTGGGCAAATGCAATGACGAGAGGTGAAAGGTTTGCGCAATGTAATCGTAACTAGACCTAGAATCAGAGAATCGAAGATGACAGATTCCAGCCGGGACCTATATTTTCCAAGAGCTCGATGCCACGGACGTGAAGCAACCTATCATCATCATGAACAGTCGATAATTGGAGGAGAGATGTTGCGTCTTACCACCAGACTCCCGACATCGTGTCCGGTCAACGTCTCGCATACCGACATCGAGTCACCACATGTAGAGGTCTGATGGCGTACGCCTGTCCTTTGCGCGGGCATAGTTGGCATACATAGTACGGCAACAAGCGGATTCTTCACAGAGGAAAATCAGCTGAATAGATCAACGACATCAGAGAAACACTGACCTGTGTGCAATTCGCGAAGATGCACGCCGGCTAAGAGCGATTTGAACAGCACATACATGAGGACGCGGAGGCCTGCGTGTAGCAGAGACGATTGTTGAGGACCAGGCTGAACAAAGCTCAGAGCATAGAGAAATGTCCATATTCATGGAACAGTAGATGTCGCTCCCGCACGATCTAATACTCAGTGAGTGCGGTTATGATAGGGCAGGCAAGATATGCACCCTTGGCGGCGCGTACCCTGGCTCAAGGTTATTGGCGCTAGACGTCGACTGCGACTCTTAGCCGCAGGGGACGGCTATTCCTGCGTAACTGGAACAGGGCCAGAATAAGAGTACGGCTAGGAAATAATCGCAGATACACCAGATGCGTCTAGGCTTTCCTCTATCCCGAGCTCGCGTTGCAGGCTCTTAAGGAAAGGTTAGCATTAGGCAGAGCAGCCATGAAAAAAGGCGCACTTCTTTTTGACTCCTCATCGAGACGGGTATTGCAGAGAAAGTACCTCGAGGCAGGCTTAGATTCCGGTTCACAGGAGCCATGGACTGTGGCAAAGTGTCTTAGAGCTTGAAGGTGTGCCTCAGGTTTCATCCTTACCAGACGCTGTTGGAATCCGACGCGTTTGAAGTCGTTGCTCGACGCGTCGGAGTCGACACGATGGCGGGAAGAGAAAAGCATCGATCGCCAGAAAGCACCGGTACTCGGGCCGGTAAAGCCGTGTGTCAGGATTATTTCCGGCCACCTCTATCCATGTTACCATCACCATCTGTAGCAAGCTCGGTACACTCAGATTTATTGTCTAACAGCCGTTCTCCAAGGCTCTTCCTCCTACGCGCTGTAAGCCGCCCATTGACACTTCGCGCAACCTCCTTTTAATCTTTGCAGTTGACAGGACAAAAATCGTCGTAAAATTCTTTAACGACTGGAAAGGAAAAGAGTTAGCGGGCTTTTATGGTAGTAAATCTCAATTGACACGGCCTTTCAGGGATTCTGTGCTCGGAATCGAACGCCAACCGCAACGGCTATCTGCAAAGTTCGACATGGGAGATATATAAATGTCAGGATTACAGTATTTGCCTGTAGAGGTGCGTATCTGTTCCTCCAGGAGACGTTAGCTAACCAATTCGATAGCTGTTATACCACATCCAACTCCTCGCCTTATCCGAACACCCACCACTCACCTCGCGCCATCTCCAAATTATCTTCGACTCCAGCCCAAACTCCTTCCGGGCACAGTACATATCGCGGAGAATTCTCACAGACCCCGTCGACTGGCCGCCCGATCTATATTCCAAGGTCCTACGCTACCGCCTTTGTACACCCTCAGTCCTCGACATCATATACGCCCATTGTGTTTCTGCCACCAACCTTCACCCAATGACCGAGCTCCCTAAGCACCTCTTCCGAAGACTCGATGCCTACAAACGACCTCTCTCAACTGCTGACGAGCCTCTCCCGTTCCTCCGCCTAATTCAGGCAAATCCGGTCATACCCCGTCTCAACGTCAATGCCCACAGCGGCTTCGCGTTAACGATGGCTGTACACGCTTCGTTCATCCCGCTCATACGCTACCTCCTCCAAACAGGCGCGAATCCTGCCACCGATGACGCTCTAGCCGTTATTGTTGCTATACACAAGAAAGATCTCAAACTCGTGCGCATGCTTGTCGAGCTGGGGCAGGAGTCTTCTTTGAACAGGCGGCTGATTCCGGAGACGATGCGGTGTAATGAGTTTCCGGAGCTGCTCAAGGTTGCGAACGAGGTGGACGCGACGGACATTGTGAATTATCTGCGTGAGAAGGGCTGTATGCCAGATTTGGGGACAATGAACGACGTATATAGACGATGGTTTTAGGCGAGTCCTCTGTATCTCTTTCACTACCGCAATCGCAATCTCGTCGTTATTATACCTTGTCATGTCGTCATCGACTGCCTCTGCTCTAAACGACAATCTCCAGAGGCTCATAGCCGGCTCAGTGCGCCGTGCTTTTCCAAATCTCAACCGGCATGCACGACGACAACGCTACAGTCGTGTTCCTATAAATCTACGACATCTAACCAAAGATGATCTGCAGAACCGATGAGATCTAGTACACGTTCCTGGGTGAAGAACGTACGGGTGCCATAACGCGCTATCGATGTGAAGACTCCATCTTCCAAACTTGGTATTCTGTCTGTGTCTGGAGAATGTCCTTCGCCGTAAGAATACGTCCCCACCGGCAAAGACTTCGTCGACGTGTGCGATGACAGCTTGTATGTCGCTGGAGCAGTTGGCCCGAGTCGAATCCGAGTACTGCCAAAACTTCGTAGTATATGTCAGTTTCAGGGAGGGATGAAATGGGAACAGACTCACTCGTATGGCCTCAACAACGAAGCATAGCCCGCGTGAATGCTCCTAGTGTCTCAAGGATCGTTAGCTCCACAATGCGTGTATAACGGTCAACGATTGTGCCCACGCGGTTAGAGCGCCTGCAAAGAGAAATATGATCAATGTCGCGATAAGCCTTGTGAACGAAGGGATGAACGTACCTGGATACAACAAGAACCCAAGGAGCTTCATCCAGTCCTACTGAATCCAACCATCTATGTATCGGAAGAACCGCGTTCTGGGTAAAGCACGCCGTATCTGTTTCACATTGAGATACTTGAGGCTCTCCTCCTTCAAGTCCGTGTACAAAGCACTGGTACTCCAAACGACAGATGCGTTCCACACGGCTTGCGCGATGTTGCCATGTCATAGCTGGTGAGGAAAAGTTGGCAGGAGACGCTGAACATACATTGAGCGCGTCGAAAGAAGAGCATAAAGTACTGTCCGCTTTGCTGTCTCCGGCATGCTGGAGAAGAACACATCTTCCGATATAACATGTAAACCGCTGTCTCTTTATGAGCAATTCGGTGTTCGGATAGGGACTGCAGTCGACAATTCAACCTTACCGTGGCTTATAGAGAACAGCGGCGGTGAGGCCACACTAATGGCGCGGATTCAGAACCTGCTCCAGGACGAGAGAGTGGGGAGGACAGGACTGGTACAGCACGGTGTCGATATGTTGGGACGATTGTGGATGTCCTCGGAATATGAGGCAATGCGTTGCGTGTCACTAGAGAGGATTGAAGTGGCTAGCTTTCTCCGTGCTGCCACATTTTGATTACTTCTACAAAGACGACGTGTGGCATGCCGGCACTGTTAAGTACATCCCGAAATGAAGCTCATGCAATAAGTACTTGCACGTCGGTCAGAAGCTCGCCCAGAGTCGAGGTCCGAACCAAGAAAGCAATGGTTATTGAAAGTCTCAACATATGCGCGACAAAAGGGAGGAAGAAAAGCAGGGAGAGCGCAGCATAAAGAGCCTGATACACAGGATACCATTCCTCCTTTCCTCTTACCGTCACGCTCTATACAAGTCAGTTAGACATGATATCCGGCGGGTTGAAGATTATATTCCAGTACGTCCGCCGGCCCACGGCACTGACGTGATCCATGGATATTTTGGGAAGAGCAACAGAGCACGAGAACGTGTTTTTCAACGACACCAGTTGGTCGTGGGTCGAGACTCTATCTCCCTGAAGTTCGAGTACAGTTTCCAGGCTGTAAGCAAAGAAGACGTCGCATAGATCGGCTGGTCAAACTTCAGAGCGTCCAGATTCACGGTCAAGATGGCTGGAAGACAAAGAAACAAAAACACAGCGCGTAGAGTCATCCACCCAGTGCACTCCCAAACACGCGCCTTTGTCCAAGAACCCGCGTCATTTTAGTGGGGGGAAAGAAGGCTAAGCCGCCAGTAATTGTTCTATTGAAAAGGTACTGACACAAGACGACCTCCAGGATCCATCGAATGTCCAAAAGAGCCGTATACCAAACGCAAAAATGGGAGACTTATAGACGAGCCTCCTCGTGACATGACGGGACGAAGGAAACCGCGGTCCGCCAAATACGGCAACTTGAGGGTTTCCTTCTCACCACCACCATCTTCATCCTCAAACGGGATTCTTTGTGTCAGCGACGCGTCGCCGCCTAATGCGCCGCCAGAACTAACAACGACTCGACTTCTGTCCCTGCTGGAAACGCGACCAAGGCAATTCTGCGAATGAGAAAGGCGTGGGTACCACCTAGCCTTGCATTCCTGCTAAAAAGTTTGTGTTTCTTATCATCTTCTCCGTTTCCTTCGATCTCAATTTTGCGGTAGGAGCAATAGAAAAGTGCTCATGCGTTGGGTGAGTTTTCCATCATCGTCGGTGCTTGGATTTGCATTAATGAAGAAGACAGGGCATTCGCAAAGGCGGCGCTGGCTCCGCCACCGCCTGGATAGTCCGCCTGCGTCTGGTCGTCAAGCGCAACGGTTTCGTCGCTATGGGGATGGAGATCTTAATCTCTGACAGGCGGGCTGTCCTCGCCGCACCCTTCCACTCAATTACTCCGACGACCACGCTTCGGAGATTTCATTACGCTTAGCGACGCTTCACCCAAGACGTCTTTCACGACGGTAAAAGGAAAAGAGAAACAAGGTGCGTTGCGTAATGCCAAATGTGTGCGGGTCTGACGTCCTATAGCACCAGCTATACTTATCTCTTTCGACGGAGCGCCCATCGCGATACATTACCATTCTCCACGCCCTTGACACCCACAACACGCGAATTCGACGCAGCCGTATAATGTATGGCGGCGCTCTACCTCCGTAATGCGCTATTCAATCCCGGCCCATTCCCTGCGTTCGCCACGCTCAGAAAAGTCTCTGTCGCCAGAATCGTCCAACCACGTACCTTTACCCTCCTCCCATGGTCCACAACCCTCACCCTCGTCTCAACCATCAACTGGGTCTCCCCGCACACTTGGATGGGCGAACTCGCATACCGGTGAATGCGGCGCCCAACCTCTTTTACATCGACTAGGCAACGCAGATGCCGATGACGCTGGGGGCGCAACCTACATTGGTTTCGCGGAGGATGGCTATGAAGGAGGACGGGCTCTAAAAGCCCAGAGGGCAAAGGTAGTGCGACTTCGGTTGACCAAGGTCGCAATGCGAGCTGGTGAAAGCGTATTTGGTGGGTACCATCTGTCCTCTGTTGACTTGAGCTGATTTCGAATTTAGCGTTGAGGACGGTGTACACGACGACTCGATACTTCACTCCATACACGTTGTCATCCCCTTCTACTTCCCGAGACACAACAAACTTAGGTCTGGGCACTCTCTCGGCGCTCTCTTTCCTACCATTGGCCTTACAGCTCATTCTATCGTTACCCATCTTCCATCTCCTCTTACTCCCCCACCTACGACTTGTTTTCATAGCGAAATGGTGTCTGCGTTCGACAGCAGTCCTTTTCCTGGCCATTCCCGCCATAGCGGATTTCTCGTTCGCTTGCACCTACGTAGCGCGCGCGTCGGCCAGCTGTCCCGCGCAGCGTGTTACAAGCGCGCTGTTTAAAATTTGAGGATCGGTTCCGGGGTCTCGTCATCCTGCCACCACCAACCCCGCCCACGCGCGTCGCCTTGTTTCGCGTTTTCCGCCTCCATCTCCAACGGACACGTAACGCGCGTGTGTATACGGACGGTCTCCGTACACACACCCCCGTTGCTTCGAAGAAGGACGACTGAGAGACCCGGAAAAAGCCATGTCGACGGCGATACACGCGTGCCAGCTGTGCGGCCAGGCGTTCCACAGGCCGAGCGCGCTCAAGGTGCACATGAACACCCACACGGGTGCTAACCGTTCGTTTTTCCTGTCTTTTCTGCGTTGCGACGGCGTGTTGATGTTACGTAGCATTTGTGTGTCCATGGAAGGGCTGCGAAAAGACGTTCAGCGTGAACAGCAACATGCGCCGACACCTGCGTACGCACTAATATTCTTCGGCTGGAATCACGCCCATGACTCCAGGCACACCATTTGCAGAAATCCCCCGCGCGGGGAACTTTTACACAGACCCGAGTAGTATTGCCTGTTGAAATCCCCCGCGCGGGGAACTTTTACAAGGACCCGGGTAGTATTGCTTGTCGAAATCCCCCGCGCGTGGAGTTCCTACATAACCACAGTAGTATTGCCTGTCGAAATCCCCCGCGCGTGGAGTTCCTACATAACCACAGTAGTATTGCCTGTTGAAATCCCCCGCGCGTGGAGTTCCTACATAACCACAGTAGTATTGCCTGTCGAAATC
>QLPD01008378.1:0-10267 GCA_003314085.1 Hymenopellis raphanipes
GTGAGCATAGAAAATGGACTCGTCGTGGAACCAAATAATGACCGGCTTTTGAGTGGACACTTCAACACCGCGAACCATCTCCAGAGGCTCTCCGTCACGACCATACACTTGAATGCGCCCCTTCAAATTCTTCAGCTTGGGAACATAAACGTGATCGCGGTGGAAAACGACATCGGTGCGCTCATGACCATCGACGAACTGTCCCTTGGGAGCTTCCTGCCATCGGTATCCGAGAGATTTAAGGTATCGTTGAGCTGTGCGGAGAGATATGGTCTTCGTGATCCCATACTTGTCCTTCACCTCTGACCGGCTCAAATACTCGACCACCTTGAGTGCGGTGATGTCCTTTCCCACCTCCTGAAGGTATAGATTGATATCTTGCGCCAGATCCTGATTGACAAGCATGGACTCTTTAAACGAACCATATGGATTAATTGGCAACAACGTCCGGTCTGCAATATACGCGCACACGAGACGACGAAGTACTCGGGCGCAGTAGACACCTCGGCCGAGAAAAACAGCTGCCTGAAGCGATGACGCTGCCCAACATCCATGAGTTGCGCTGATGGGACTGGTATAGTCGGCAAGCATAGCCTGCATACCAAGCATGCGATAATGCGTGAAGGGATCAAAGTAGACGTTGATGTGACCGGGACCCTTCTTGCGATGTGGGCGCAACTTCTCGCGCAAGTCTTTCAACGCGCTGAGTGCCGTGTCGATAGACGGTGCCGCACGAAGCTTTCCGGAGCCATCAGGCAGGAACTCCGAAGGGTCAAATGGCGGCGAGTCCGATGATGAAGGATCTGACGCGGTCTGTGGGAATACAGGTGGTGATGGAGGGAAGCGCAAATCGTCCTGATGATCATCCTCTGGGTCCGAGGCACCAGACGCGACAGATGACACGTCAGACGCGTCAGACGCGCTGAAGAGGCTTGCGGTTTCAACGAGGAAGGGAGTACTGCCATTGAGAGTTGCAAATCGACGGACTGAGCCCGTGTCTTCGATTTCTTCAAGGCTAACGGGGGTGGGAATACGAGGTGGACTGTCAGAAAGAAGAGGATGGAGAGAACTTGGAGGACTAATGCCTGGTGCGACCAGTTCCTGCACAGGAAAGCGAAGGCGGGTGGATTCTGTATGGATAGTTGGTGCCTGGGAGGGAGCCGCACGGAAGGTTCCAAACAGAGAGCGTGCAAATGAAGGAATCGCGTGAAATCCCCGCACATCAGATGGTGTAGTGAAGAACTGGCTGTCATTGGGTAAGGTCGCGTTCAAATGGGGTGTCTCTGGCACCTATCATGCAAATCAATCAGCTGTCAGATCAGTCGAGGTGATGCGCACCTGGTTCTCCTTGTCTGCTTCTTTATCCTCCGGCGCGTTAACCCTGCGCTTTTTACGCGGTGATAAGGTCTGGATGACACGCTTTAATCCAGCTCCAACTGCTTTAGAAGCTCCTTCAAAGTTGAGTAGCCTCTTCTTCTTCCAATCTTTGGAAGGAGGCATTGTATTGAGCAAGCACAGTGCGCGGTGGTGGGTGTCGCGTGGCTAAAAAAGGGAACTCCTCATTGGGATCTGATTTTACTGCGAATCAAAATACCGGGTCATCATTGTGGACTATTTATGCAAAATCTCATGGAAAATTTGGAGGGCACAAGTGTCCTGATTAAGGCAAAAACGACGATTTCCTACTGATCACAGTCTGATGAGGCCCGATTTGGTTGTCACGCTCAGGGTCTTCAGGGTAGGTTGCTCCTGTGTGTCGCCTACCTTACTAGCGGTCATCACGCCGAAGCATCTTGTTTGTACCAATTGGCCAGTAGGACTAGGCCGTTCGCGGGCGGTATAACTCGCTTGTTGGTTCATCTGATAAATTAAAAGCCCGCAGCTGACCTCCCCGCAGATTGCAGATTGTGACCCACTCGCAGCAGAATCCGATAACCAGTTCAGGTGAGTTGTCGCGCTTCTCTGTAACAATAATGCTTAAGGTAAACGTCAGCTAGTTCCACCTTGGTCACATCATATCCTCCCACGAGCATCAACGTTCACCGCGAAGTACGGCCTTTATCATTTTTTAAATTTTGTTCTATGACTCAATTCTGTCCTTAGCAGCTATGTTAATACCCACAGGAGTGCGTTGTATGCGCTGTAGATTTAATCCGTCGGAGGACACTGTCGACTCATCCTGGAGCATCCTCGATGTACTGCGCTCGGGGCGTATGCCACCGAGCGGCGCGCCGTCATGTATCCCAGACCGAGTTACTGCGCTGAAGACTCGCCAAAGCCTTCTCTTGGAGGATATCGCGCGTCTAGAATCTATTATTCTCCAGAAGCGAAGTGAAATCGCAACAACAGAGATCGAAATTCAGCAGACTGAGTCATTGGCGGCACCAGTTCGTTCCATCCCTCCAGAAATCCTCCTCCGTATATTCTCCCTCGTCCGCGACGCCACCGCGCCGCCGCGTAGGCTGATTTCGCTATTCCAAATTGGTCACGTGTGCAAGCTGTGGCGCACGTTATCGCGGATGTCTCCCTCCTTGTGGTCTATCATCGACTTGGTTGAAAAGGATTATGAATTGGTGACAGATGGCATTGAAGAACAGCTCCTTCTTTCCAGCCCCCGCCCTATCCACATCCGCATTTCCTTAGTCTGCGAATTGAGTCGATGCTCCAAAACCGACAGAGTGCTGGGAGCGCTATTGGGACATATGGCCCGCTGTCGCTCTCTTCATATGACTGCCGAGGATTCTCCTCTGCTGTCATTCTTGAGTGTGCTGGACCGCGCCCATCTAGGGGTCCTAGAGAGTCTGACAGTGATATATGATGGGCAGCTGGACGACCTTCTGCCGGAATTAGAAACTCTCAACCTCTTTCTTCATCCTTCCCTTCATTCTCTTAACGTGACTCTGCCCCTTGACTGTTTCAAGGCGGTGAAGATTCACTGGCCATCGCTAACCTCTTTCACCGGTCCGTTTTTGAATTCGGGAACATTCCTCCGATTCTTTACTTCGGCGCGGCAGCTCGCCAACCTGGATATCACTTGCATTGGTAATAATGAAGGCATTGATGGCGAGCTTCAATATCCATTGGTTCACGAGAACCTACGTCGGCTGACGCTCGAAACATACTGCGGCACCTCTCCCGCGTTAGACAAAGTGTCCCTTCCACACCTGGATGATCTGATCATACGGCCAAGCTACGATGGCCACACTACGTGTGGAATGCGTTCTCGTTCTTCCGGCGACCACTCACTGCTCTCCCGCTTGGTCGAGCGGTCAGGGTGTAAACTGAAGACTTTCATACTCAACGAAGAAGATCATATTCCCGCTGAGAAAATCATGCCGATTCTCCGGCTGTCGAGCATCACCTCATTTCAGATGGCCCTCGACATGGCTTTGGACTTGTTTGATAACACCTCAACATTCCTCGACCTCCTCACCATCACCGATTCGCAAAGATTTCTCCCTAGTCTGCGCGAACTCGAGCTCAGGTTCTATATGGCCTCTGGTGATATTTTCCTCAACGAGCAACTTCCGACCATGATTCAGTCACGGTGGGATGTTCAGAAAGACGTGGCCCAGCTCTCAAAGTTGACCATGGAGGCCCCTTTCAAGCCTCACCCGGTATCCAGTACATCCAGGTTGGCATTGTTGTTGTTGGACCTCCAGGACAAAGGTCTTCAAGTATCCTGGATGATGGAGGAGCAAGACATACTGAAGGAATCCAGTTCTGCGCGATCTACAACGACCGAGTACCGAACGTCCACACATACACCCCGGAAAGCATCGTCGCCGAGATTGCTATGTCGGTTCAGGTCCGCGGATTCCTCTACACGACCAACGGTATCACGCGCCCAGTCTTCAACGCCTACGCACAATGCCCGACGGCGGACTCGATCCAAGCAGGGTTCTTCCGGAGCCTCATCATCAACCTGCCCCTCTGGGACCAGGTTTACGGCTCGCCGACGGTTATGAGGGCGAGGTGGGAGTGCTCGGGGTGCGGAGCAATCGACCATCCCTCCGGGCTCTGCCCGTTCGTAAACTATGAGGGGTACATTGCACCACCGCCACCTGCCGAGGACCCGAAGGCGAAGAAGGGTAAGGGCAGGGAGCGCGAGGGAAAGAGGCCGACACGGGGAATCAACTTTACTCGTGCAGCGAGGAACTAGGATAGGATAAGCTACCCAGTACTGTACTATTAGAAGTTTGTAACACTAGGTTTAGCCGTATAGGGCTCAAATGCACTTGGCATTATGTTATTAAAGAAAGCCTTAAGAAGCCTAATTAAGGACTGCCCGGCAACGGGAAGTAAGGGAGGAGGACACCGCTGGATCCGAATTCCACAAATGAACACTTGTGCCCAAATATACTGGCCGTACGCGGGACAGGAAAGCGCGAGTGACAGCGACGTCGGCGAAATGCCACAACCAGTATTAGCCGACAAAAACGGCGGCCTATTTAGGCCAGGATGATCCGTGCTGAGAAGCTCAAGTCTTGGTGAACAGGTGTATGATGAGGGGCAACACGGCATTGTAGTAACTAAGACGCGTCCCCCGTGGTAGGCTGAATTAAGCTACAGTCCGGGTTAAGACTACCCACTCCTCGACTATGGCTGTAGACGAGGAAGTGTAAGCGCAGCCGCTGCTTCTATTTCTGTATCTTCAACGGTGCATGTTTCGGTTTCTGGTTCGTCACTCCCAGGCCTCAGAGGGGTGCACGACTCGACCATTAGTCGTGACCTCGATGATGAGGCGGGAGTTTTTCGTAGTGGTCCTAGGCGCGGTGGGGAAGGGGTGGAGTCTGACTCCCCCGCTCCCCGAGTAGAGTCATCTGCAGAGGGTACGAGGGGGTTAGGCAATGATGCAACTACCCCACGCGCCAGCTCTCGCACAGAGAGCACAGGGAATACAATCCCGGCCGAACATCAAGGCAATATACGCACATCAGCGGAACCATCGTCTCCCCCGAGGGCGAGCACGTCGAGACGACCAACGATTGAAGAAGTCGAGGACGAAGACGACGATGGATACAACGGCAGAGCACAACAACCCAGTGCAGGCGCCCACAGTGCACCCATAAGTGGGGACTCCGGAAACGGAGGAGACACCGACGCGGAAGGGGAAGGGAACCGCCGCAACCGACGCAACCGACAAGTGAGACCCAGGCCACGAGGAAGGCGTAGGCAAAGGGGTAAGAAAATAGCGATGAATACCAGAGCACACCTTAAAGTCGCGTCGCTTAATATAAATGGACGAGGGAGCCCCAATATATACAGTACGGACTATAAACCCGGGAAGCTGAACGATACGATGATAGCTGAGAACCTGGGGATACTCGCGCTGCAGGAAACACATCTAACAGATGAAGAGGTAGAGCGGCTGAATACAGTACATGGAACGAATATATGAATATTCGCCAGCAATAACCCTGGAGTCACAAACTCGGCTGGGGTGGCAGCAGTGTTTAATCTACAAAAGACAAATGTAAATGACGTCCGGACGTGGGACCTAATACCGGGACGTGCCCTGCTCATACAGTCAACTTGGCACCAAGACCGGGTGCTGACCATACTGGTGGTGTATGCGCCCAACTCCCGCAGGCTTAACGAAGAATTCTGGGATCAGCTCGCGAGCATGTGGGAAAACCAGAACCTCCCAATACCCGACATGGTACTAGGGGACACAAACGTCGTGGAAGACGGGGCGATGGATAGATTCCCTGCAAGGGAGGACAGCCAAAGATGCGTCGCAGCGCTTCAAGACCTTAAGAGCATGTTCAACGTGGTTGACGGCTGGCGGAGCGAAAACCCGGACGACAAAGCATACACCTGCCTCCAGAGCGATGGGCACGGGTCGAGGATAGATAAAATATTCGCGACAGATGAAATAATTGAGACTGCACGGCAGTGGAAGATAGAGACTGCCCCGATCTACACTGATCACCGGATGGTGTCAGTAGAGATAACAGATCCAAAGACGCCCTTCGTTGGGAAGGGCAGACGGGCGATGACGCTAACACTCCTAAAAGACAGGGTCTTCATAAAGGAAACAAACGAGGTGATGAATCAAGCACTAGCTGAAATAGAACAGATGAACGGGGGGAGATCCGAGGACCACAACCCTCAGACCATATACAAGGCTATGAAAACGAAGATAGACGATCTAATGACGAAGCGTAGCCGCCTGGTCGTGCCCAAGAAGGTGGCTGAGCTGAGAGAATGGGAAACGAAGCTGGATCGCCAAATGAACGAGCCAGAAGCAAATATAGAAGTCCAGAAAACAGTGGTTGCACTTCTCAAAAAGAAGGTCGAAACACTCAAGAGGAGCTGCCAAGAAAGCAGACGCCAGATTGTAGCGGCAAAAAACAGAGTCTACGGCGAGGTCATAGGAAAGTACTGGTCCCGCCAGAATAAGGAAAAGACGACGCGAGACATAGTATACCGGTTGCAAATACCCGAATCCGACCCACCAAGATTCGCGGAACGCTCGGACAGAATGGCAGAAGAGTCGCGAGACTGGCATGACAAAATGCAACAGGCGGATATACCTGATAGGCGAGAGGACGAACGCCCAGACGTGCTAGAGGAGGTGCTCTCGAAGATTCCGAGAAAACTGACAGAAAGGCAGAAAGCCGAGATGAACGAGCTAATGACAGAAGAACTGATAATCAGAGCTATCAAAACCGCCGCCTGTGGGAAGGCCCCCGGAATAGACGGCATAGCCTACGAGCTGTGGAAATTAATACAGCAGAAATATGAAGCATCACAGAAGAGAGTGAGGATACCAGACCGGGCGCAGGACAATGCGCAAGGGAGAACAAGGGCGCCGGAAACAAAAGCCGTTAATATTGCTAAACTCTTCAAATTAGTCTTCAACGATATGGAACAAAATGGAGTAGTACCCGGGACAGGCTTCGCAGAGGGATGGATGTGCCCCATCCACAAGAAGGGGAGCAAAGAGGTCATCGGCAACTATAGGCCCATCACACTGCTCAACACGGACTACAAACTGTTCACCAAGGCGATGTCAACGAAACTAACGAAAGTGATCCATGACTTAATTCACCCAGACCAGGCCGGCTTCATTCCAGGATGGAGCATACTGAATCAAGTTGAGCTAGTCAACTCTATGATTGAATATGCGGAGGCGGTGGAAATAAACGGGGCGATAGTCGCATTAGACCAAGAAAAAGCATATGATAAAATAGGCCACGACTACCTGTGGAAGGTCCTGAAAGCAGCCAACCTCGCCGAACGATTCATAAACACGCTGAAGTCCTTGTATGAGAATGCCGAAACAAGAGTAATGATAAACGGGGTCCTAAGTACGCCCTTCCGAGTGACACGCGGAGTCCGGCAGGGGGACCCGCTATCATGCCTGGTCTTCAACCTGGCAATAGAGCCCCTGGCCGAAATGTTACGGACGTCCAATCTACAGGGAGTACGGATACCGGGAGTACCAAACAATATAGTTACATCCCTGTTCGCAGATGATACCACTGTCATCCTAACAAACGCAGATGACTTCGCAGAGCTCACCGGAATCCTCAGGAAATGGTGCTTAGGGGCAAGGGCGAAGTTCAATGACTCGAAAGCAATGGTCCTCCCAATTGGCACCGCAATATATAGAAAACAGGTCCTAGATTCGCGGCGTCTCGACCCGAATGGCAGTCGAATCCCCGAAAATATGTATATTGTCCCCGACCAAGAAACAATCCGGCTGCTAGGCGCTCGGGTAGGGAACGAAGTCGATGTATCCGTGCCCTGGACAATGGTCATAGATAAACTGGAGAGGAAGCTGGGACAGTGGAGAAAAACGTTCCCGACAGTCATTGCAAAACGACTGATCCTCCAAATGTTCAGCGCAGGGATGACACAGTACCCAGCGTGCGTTCAAGGAATGCCGGACAGTGTCCTAACCGAACTAAATAAGATCACCAAGTCATATCTGTGGGACAGTGAAGGCAAGAAGTCCGTAATAGACCTTAAAACACTCTACCTTCCGAAACACAAGGGAGGCCTTGACCTCGTTGATCTGGCAGCTAGGAACGACGCCGTAGAGCTCATGAAGCTGAAAGCCTTTATGAGTATAGGGAAGGAACGACCCGTATGGGCGTTCATAATGGACGACATGCTCCAACGAAACATCACGACGACGAGTGGGGTGGTCCAGCCGAACGCGGTCATGGCTATGTACCTACAGGCGTGGACGGCCAACACAAGTAAGTTGCCGAAGAACTTCCAAAGAATAGTAGAGGTGGCGTCAAAGTACGGGATAGCAGTTGACGCAATGAACCCAGACCCCTCAGTCCTTGAAGAGATGCCTATGTGGCACAGTTTAGCGGTCGAAAAAACACCGGAAACGCGTCTGCGGAATAACGCGCCGAAAAGCAAGTGCCTAAGGGAAGCGCACCGGGTGCGCACGATAAAAGATGCGATGATGGTAGCGGAGAACATACGGCGCCGTGACCACAAAGCGAGGGCAAACTGCAAATGTGATAAGTGCAAGGCTGCGAGAAATCAAGGGTGTAAGAACCCTCACCTCTGCTACCAACATGCGGGAAGGCTGCTAAACCAAATCCAAGACAAATGGGACCCTCGACAACTAGGGGCGAGAGAGGACAATAACGGAGAAGAAGAGGAAGTAGACCCCACGATCTTCAAATCCGAATTCCAGCCTGAAAAAAGGATTGGAGAATGTATAAGGATATTCGCGAAACAAAAGGACATACATAGAACAAGACCGGTGCCGGCCAGACCGGAACCAACAGACGAAGACGAAATCGCGGTTCTCGTATGTGGGAGCCGAACGGCAGACCAGTATGGAACCACCGCAGTGGGAGGTTGTGTGTGGTACGCGCCGGGAGACGCGAGAAACATCGCGGTAAGAGGATTAGACAATGCCTATACGACTGACGAAGGGAGAGTTGAAGCACTCATCCGGCTATTGAGCCAAGCACCGCCGGCTAGAGATATAAAAATCACGATAAACTCGAAGACCCTGGCAAATAGGCTCACCAAGGGAACGAAACACCTGGACGACACAGGATGCGCTGGAATGCCTGGGAAAGACCGGATGATTATACTCCTGGCATGGCTGAGAGCCCACAGAGGGAAGATAACAATACTGGCTGAGGGCGAAGGAAGCCGGCGGCACGACATTATGGCCGCAAAACTATTAGCGCTGGAGGGAGCACGCATGCCCTATACGGCAGAAGTAACCCCACCGCCCGCCGAATATAAGATCCACGGACTAAAGCTGGCGTGTTTGACACAGGCAACGGCGTACCGAGCTGTCCGGGACTGGAAAGAGAAATCGAAAACTGAAGGCCCGCCGGAACGAAGGACTGCCGCGGCAAACATTGATCGTATAAAGTGGGCGGTCAAGGAGCAAAATGGAGCGTTCCCGAGTGAGCAAGAGATATGGAAGGCGATCAGATGGCAGCCCGAAATCACGAGATCGATAAAGGCCTTCTGGTGGAGGACGATCCAAGGTGGATATTTCATTGGGGACAGATGGACACACACCCAGACGCCGTGGAGGGCAGACTGTCCGCGGTGTAGAACAGAGGAGTCTATGGAACACATATTGCTAGAGTGTGAGATACCCGGGCAAGAGATCGTATGGGACCTCGCTAAAAGTCTGTGGGAAAAAACCGGCCGAGAATGGAAGGAGCCGACTTTAGGGTCGGTGCTGGGATGCACGCTAATGAAGTTCAAGAAGGGAGACGGGAAGGAGGACAAGGGCGCCAACCGCCTATATGCCATCTTGATATCCGAATCACAACACCTAATCTGGAAACTCCGCAATGAGAGACGAATACACAACGCTGATGATGACGCGAAGAACCAAACCGCAAATGAAATCAAAGGGCGCTGGAGACATAAGATACAAGGAAGGCTTGATACCGACCGAGCCTTAACAAATAGATCGCGGTTCGGAAAGAAGGCCTTAAGGCTTGCACTAGTCCACCAGACATGGTCGGGGGCTGTACGTGACGAGAGGATGCTCGCTCCCAACTGGGAGACGAACATGGAGGTTTTAGTGGGTATCGGGTAACTCTGGAGCCCCACACACGCTCTTAACGGAGCAGTGCAAAAAGCATTTCCCCCTTGGTCTACAGTCTGACGGTCACACGTTTCGGATACTTTCTGCTAACTTTACAGTATGTTCTACACAACAGAGGTGCAAACCCTCTACAGCTAGCGGACCGATGGAGCTAACTTTGTTAGCTGCCGGAGGTTATCCCAAACGCTCCACCAAAAAAAAAAAAAA